>VDFB02202877.1:0-153640 GCA_007258455.2 Sequoia sempervirens | reverse complement strand
TAACTCATTATTGAGAACATGTAATCCTATGTTTAAACGAAGATGTAATAGTTAGGATCCCTTGTAACATTATTGTAAGTGACTCATTATGGTTGTTATATGTGATGTAGTGATACTTTCACTCTTGGTTTATGGATGTACTTTTATTAATGATTATTGTAATATAATTGGTTAAGTTGTTTAATAATTATCTTTTACTTTTGTTTTCACTTCATTCTGCGACTCATTTAGAATACTTTTTTTGTCAATTCATTCATCTACAATACTGATATATCTGTTTAATGTTTAATTGCATGTTTACTTTATGTTATTTAAAAAAAAATTTGGTTGCAATGTTTGTTCTCTGGGGTTTGCACGATGGGCGTTACAGAGAAACTAACTGTAATAATAATGTTGGAAGGAATGGAGGAGTCACAAACCACTTTCTTTGCATGCTTTGGTACGGCCTGAATAATGGTGCATCAATGGAGAAACGTGGCACCTTAGATTTACTGATCTTTTTTGATATTATTATGAAAATGACTGGACACTGGACAGGTCATGACAGGTTTCTGTGATATTATTTTGGATTGACTGAACTTCCCTTGATAAATAACTGTAGACTGGTCTTTTGTGGGAATGTTAGTCTATAAGACCTTCATGCAGTTGCTTTGTTTTATCAGTCAAAGAGAATTGTCATGTAATCTCTATTTTATCATTTTGGGAGTCACTTCAAGAATGCAATGGAATGCTAGATAATTATTCTTTCTTGAAGAAGGTCAATGCTGCTAATGAAACTTCTTATTCAATATCATTGCTATTATTATTGAAAGATAATGACCTGTAGACTCTATCTGTTAAAATGAAAGCAACATTAGAAAATAATTTATTCAACATTAAGGATCATTTTACTATTAGGAAAAATCTCTATTTGTGGGTCTACTAAAATTATTCATCTTTCAGTCTATTTGTAAGGAGATAAAACTAGTTTACATTTAAATGTAATCGATTATCAATTTTGAAAAATAATTGAATTGAAATAAATATGAGAATTAAATAGAAGGATAAGTGTAATAGTGTTGATATTGTTTTACAATGATTTACGATAATATGTGTTGTAAGGTGTACACCCTTGGTCTCCTTGTGTTGTGCAGTGCAGCGCTTGGGTTCATGGAATGGCTTAACCGCCTCCTCTGGATTCATTAATTCTAGCAGTTGTATGAACATTAACAGGTTGATCTTTTGGTACAATGGCAACCGTCTGTGCAACAATATGAAAATTAATTGTCATGATCTAATGAATGTCTGTGAGTTTGATTTAACATGAAAAGCTTAGTGGATTAATGTTGCACCCTATATGATTGTTCTCAATTGCCAAATCTTACATGATCAATCCCAACTACCATGAAATTGATATGATGTGTAGAACTAACATGGGTTGTGTAGGAATGATCAAGCAAAAAAATGTAGCTTAGATCATGCTCATGGGAAGAGAATAGAAGAGAAAATAAATTGAGTATAAATACCTTTTCACAATTAAATTTGGTTTACATACTCTTATGTTTATAGTATGAAGGTTTTGGCATTCAGCTCTATATTAGTTGTACTTGAGCCTTTATTGTATATTACAATTTTAGTATTTACGTATTTTTTTCTAAATCTTCAATAATGTGACTTTATATCAGTTTTGAAGGATGCTAACATAGAGTTTTCTATCATGGACTCCTTATTCTAGTCATATCATAATTTTAGATATATCTCCTTATATCCTAAAACCACTATGGTTGTAACAAGAACTTTCTATTAGTTTCTATTTTCATATGAGTGGGAAATGTTAGCAAGAGTTTTGGGTATGGTTGTTACTATTACTTCTTCTTTTTTAAATCTGTCACTTTTGAATGTTGTGGAATGAACATACTATATTCAAAGCCTCCTAGTGGGAAACATAAGAACTACTTGCAAGGGCTATTATTCCTTTTTGCATATATATACATATATATGGAAGTGTATTTATACATAGCAATTTATATGTAAATAGGTATCTATGTGTGTGTGTATATATATCAAGTTACTGTAAATGCCTAAATATTATTATATGTTAGTATATATATGAGTATACCTATTGTATATGTAAACATATATACATAGGCATATTGTACACACACATATATTTACATATATAGATACATATATAAATACATAAATATGTGTGTGGGTGCATGTATATGTATATATATATATATGTATATACATACATGCATACTATTGTACATGTTTGTTGTAATGAAAGTTTGCAATTAATGGTTCTTTGAATTGTTTATGATATTTTTACTTTGGTTGAGTGGATGGATGTATGTGTGTGTATGTATGTACGTATATAATATGTCTATGTACATGCACATATATATGTATATATACATAGTATACACACACACATATGTAGTGTTGTAAAATTGCACCCCGTGGCAATTTCACACTTGTGCATTTAGTTGTTGCATTTATGGCGCCAAGCCATATTTATGGAAAATTCCTTATGATACGGAATTTCACGATTTCAACTCCATAAGGGACAATTATGAAGCGTTAGCAGCCTTCCACCTCATTTCTTGCAAATTTGTGAGTTGGACACCTATGTGGCATGTGGACGTCCGTGCAACATGCTAACGTCTACAAACTTTCTAAGTTTAAATGAGGGAATCTCACAAAATTTTCCCATGACACGTGTCGTGGTGGTAGAATTGCGAGTGTAACGGATTTTACCATCCATGCAACTTCATAAAACTCTCTCTTCGCCTTCATTCTCATTCATTCTTACCATTTTTCTCTCTAGCTTGCTCTCTCACCCTCTTCTCTTCTACATATCCTCTACAATGAAGCTCTATTGGATTCACATCTCATCAACAGCCAAGGCTCTCTTGCAAGCATTCAATGTCTCATCTATCAAGCTAAGAGGGAGCCACAGACTGTTGGTAACACTCTCTTGTTGCATTATCTTATCTTGTATATATTTGTTAAAATACTTGTCTTGTCTATTTATTTTGTGATACAGGTTCTCCTCCATAGTGGGGTTTGTCTTTATCACACGCCTCGCCTACTTTATTACATGTCTTGTCTATTTTTCCATCTATCTAGTTGTTTGTGGAGGTGGAAACACCAAAACTGGGGTTTGACTAAAGCAAGCCTTGAAACAACCCCAACACTTTTCCTCATCTCATTTGTGTGCAAGTTTCCATATTTGAAGAGTTGGGTGTTTGCTAGTTCCAAGTTTTTAGCCCCTGATTTAATAGGGACAACAACACAACACACAAATGTCCATGCAATGTGCTAGCATCCATTGACTACAACCCTATCCTTCTTAGGGTAGATTTTGTAAGTCATCCTCTTTCTATTCTTGCAATCAATTTTTTGTAATTTGTCACCAATTTTTGGTTTTCCTTTCTTAGCTTAGTATTTCTTTTTATTATGTTTTTGCAATCTCTTTCACCTTGAGCCCTATCACTTGAGCTTTGTACATTGAGGTGACCGAGGGCTATTTTCTCCCTTTAGACTTTGTTTCTCCTGGGACTTGGGAGTAGTGAATCCCCTCCTTCACTATATATATATTGTACATGTTTGTTGGAATGAAAGTTTACAATTAATGGTTCTTTGAATTGTTAATTATATTTGTACTTTGGTTGAGTGAAAGTATCAATATTTTAGAGAACTCAAATTGGTATCAACATCAATATATTTTTATATAGTTTGTTTCTATGATATTATGAACTATGTATAGTAACTATGACATAAATAAAGTGTTACATGATTGTTAAACATTATAATAGCATGATGATCTTTTGTTAAGTTTTATTATTTGTCAAATCTAGTATGTTTTTGTTGTTGTATATGTAGAATTAAATACTAGCATATATATCTTAAATTTAAGATATATATGCTAGTAGCAGTCACAGCACAACACATAACATGAATTAATATATTATTTTACGATATTATTTTATTATATTATTAGATAAATAATAATATTTTAGTATATTTAATATAAGTTATAGTTAGCGGTCAAACATGGTTAGGTTCAATTTTTTATTAGGGTTGAGGTTCAAGTTTAATTAGGGTTAGGGTAAAGGTTAAAATAGGGTTCAATTAGGGAAAAAACTTTGAGTTAGGGTTGGGGTTGAATTAGAGGAAACCTTTGAGTTAGTGTTAGGGTTAAACTATGGTTAACATTCAAATAACATTAGGCTCAGTGTTTAATTAGGGTTAAACTATGGTTACATAGTTTATATTTTATGGTTAGGGTTAGGGTTAGGGTTAAGCTTGAAAATAATTTTATTATTACGAATAGGGTTAGCATTAGGTTTACAAATAAAATTGGTATTAGGGTTGTGCTTATATTTTAGGGTTAGGGTTAGTGTGAGGGTGAGGGTTAGGGTTAGGATTAGGGATAGGGTTAGGGTGAGGGTGAGATTTAGGGTTAGGATTGGAGATTGTGTTTGGGATTAACATTTGGGATTTAAGGATAGGGCTAGGGTGAGGGTTACTATTATTATTAGGATTAGCATTAGGGTTAGACAAAAAATAAGGGCTAAGGTTGGGAATAATTTTATTATTTGAAGGGTAAGGGTTAGGTTCAAAGATAAAACTGGTATTAGGGTTGGAGTTATTATTAGTGTTAAGATTAGGGTTAAGTTTAGGATAATGTTTAGGGTTAAACATAGGGTTAAGTTTGGGGTTAACATTAGTATTGGTATTAGGGTTATGCTTATATTTTAGGGTTAGGATTAGGGTTAAGCTTGGACTCTAAAAATATTCGTAATTAAACTCTAACCATAGTTTAACCTTAACCCTAACCCTAATGCTAATTGAATTGTAACTATAACTTTGAACAAGATTTTAATCCTAACCCTAACACTAACCCTTATGCTAATTGAATCCTAAGTATAACCCTAACTCTAATTGAGTCCTAACCCTAATTGATCCCCAATCCTTACCCTTTAATTGAATACTAAACATAACTCTAGTTATAAGTCTATTTGAACCCCAATTTTAACCCTAACCCCAAGCTTTATCATAAAATCACTTGCTTTACTAATTGGACTGGCTTGGCCCTAGTGCACCTGGCCCTAATTTGAGCCCAATTTGTAGGGCTGGTGGTGATCCTAAAATCGTGTTGCCCCTGGCCCTGGGTGAGACCTGGGTTGGACTATAGCCCTGAATTTGTCTGTAAAGAGCATGAGTCCTAGCTCTGGCCCAGGTGGACTCTCGTCCCTGATCCCTAGCTTTGGTGAGTGGTTGACCTGCTTGAGACACTATTGTAGCCTAGTATTTGCACTTGATTCACAGCGCAGTGCCACCTAGCCTGAGCCTAGTTGAGGTCTTTACATCCCTCGTTTATACCCCAGCCCTGGCCCTGGTGTAGCTTCAACCAGCCAACTGGACTGCAACCATGGTCTGTTCAATTCTAACCTGGGTTGGACCCTAGCCAGTGAGCCCTGATTGGACTTTGGCCTCGTTTTTGCTTTGTTTTAAATCATTAGCCCCTATGACTAGCCCTTGCACTTAGTTTAATCTTATGCCAACACATTGAGCCTAGTCTGGCCCTGTTTCAGCTTATTAGCTATGGCCCTGGCCCTGGCCCTGGCCCCAGGCTGTCATGGGGGAGCCACTCCGCACCCTGGCCCTGGTGCGGTAGCTGGTAGCCATTTGGCCCTGGTGGAGTAATTGGCCCTGGTTGTGCCTTCCAGCTTGGCGGATGGATCATGACCATAAGAGCATACATTGTAGTGAGCCCTGGCCAAAGATGGATCCATGGTGGACCCTAATGCTAGCCCTGGTTGGACAGTATCCCATGGTGGGCTGTGGCTATAGTTTCGGGTGCAAAATGCAGCCTGATTTAAGCCCCAGGCCCTAGGGTTGATCCCAGCCTGGTGTAGCCAGGCACTGTTTTTAGTCCCTGGCCATGGTGTGGATCCTGGCCTAGCAATGGCCTTGCATAGTTGGATCCTGGCTTTATAGTCCTAGCCGAACAATTCTGGTGGATCCTAACCCTAATTGAATCTTACACTAACAATCTTAATTTAGTTGGATTTATTGAAGAATATTGCATGGTGGACATGAATGGAGACACTAATTGAACCCTATTTATATCTCTTGAATTTTTTTCTCAATATTGTTCATATCAACAAATATGACATCAAATATGAATCCTACCCCAATTGAACCCTAAACCTAAGACTAGTCCTAGTCCTAACCCTTACCCTAACTCTAAGCCTAATTGAAACCTAACACTAATCCTAACCCTATTTGAACCCTAACTTTAATTAAACCCTAACTATAATTGAATCCTAGCACTTACCATAGTTAAACTCTAATTGAACAATAACACTTTATAACCTTGGTTATAACCCTAATTGAATCCTAGTTGTAACCATAATTCAACCTTAATGAAACTCTAATTGCACCCAAACCCTAATACTAATTCTAATTGAACATAACCTCAAGATTTATCATAGAACCCTAATAAAGCTAACCCTAATCCTAATCCCAAGCTTTATCATAGAACCTATACCTAACCTTAATTGAACCATAACTTCATTATAACCCTTTTTTATTTGTAATACTAACCCTAATAGTAACCATTATTGAACCCTATACATAACCCTAAATGAATCCTAACTCTAAATGAATTCTAATCCTAACATAATAGTAACCCAAAATGAATTAGAACCCTAAGCTTTATTATATAACCCTAATTGTAACCCTAACTAAATTCTAACCCTAACCCTATAAAGCCTTATTGAATCTAATGCCTAATTGAACCCTAACCCAAGTCTTAGTTGAATTGTAACCCTAACCCTACCCAAACCCTAAAACTAACCCTAGCTCCATAACCTATAGCTTTATCACACAATTATAACCATAACCCTGATTATAGCCTAAACCTAACCCTAATTAAACTCTAACCCTAACTAAATTGTAAACCTAATTTAACCCTAGCCCTATTTGAATCATAACCCTAATTGAACCTTAATCTTAAGTGAACCCTAACCATAATTTAATGCTAGCTCTAATAGAATCCTATTTTTAACCCTAACCCTCACTCTAATTGAACGCTAACCATACACAACCCTAATGCTAACCTTGAACCTAGTTGAATCATATCCATAACCTCAACACTAATGTTAATCTAAACAAAATGTTTTATTGTAGAACCCTAATTGTAAACCTTACCCTAATTTAAAACAGTAACCCTAACCAAACCTTAATTGAACCCTAAATAAAACCTAACCCTAACCTTAACCCTAATTAAAATTTAACCCTAGCCCTAATTGAACAATAATCATAATTGTGGAATCTAACCCTAATTTAACCCTAACCCTAATATTAGTTGAATACTGATTGAACCTTGACCCTAATTGAAATATAACCCTAACTTTGAACATTAATTTAATCATAACCTTGATTGGACCCTAACCCTAACACTAACCCTTACCCTAATCAAACCCTAGCTATAACCCTAACTCTAATTGAATCCTAACCCTAGTTGATCCCTAATCCTAACCCTAATTAATCCCAAAACATAAATCCATTGCCTTCTAGCACTAAAATATCTAAATTTGTTAAAGTGTGATAGTTTATGCAAACTTCCAACTCATTTTGGTGAGCTTAACTACTTGGAAAGATTAGATCTATCATGATGCTCTAATTTACTTATGCTCTCTAATGATTTCCATCTTCTCTGATATTTGGGTGGTGAATGGAAGAATCGTGTGGGGAGTATCGGTAGCTTATGGCACCTCAATATTGTGCTCAGTGAAAGAATGATACATCAATGAATGGAAACGAAAAACCAAGAAGAAAGGAACTTGGTGTTGGAAACAAACTTCCCTCAGGTATAAATTATATTTCTTATTTAGTGTTATAGTTCTGTTTATTTAATTTGGAGCAAAAAATTATTAATTAAGAAGTAATTTAAGATTTCATTCCATTATTGTCTTCACTACCTATGTGTTGTTGCAGTATATATAGATGGCTTAAAAAGTTAGATATATTTAAGTTACAAAATCATATTTTTATGTCACCTTCCATGATAGTTCTTGTTATTGCATTGTAATTACAAGATAGCAAAGGAGAAAGGGCTTTGTTGGAAGGGGTGTTATAAAACCATCAGTGCTTCCATTACATGTTCTTCTTTTTACAGTGAATAACTCCTACGTGCCATGGTGTGGAAGCCTTCTATGTCTTCAAAAATATATCCATGGATCCATTGTACTTTAGGTAGTCAAACAATAGTATTGTGCATTCCCTCCTTCCATGAATAGCCATCGCCGTCTCCTCTCTTCCTGCAAGAAGAAACATAAGAGATTACTTTCTTACAAATTATGTATGATAATGTACCATTGGTCCACTAACACCCAATAGAAAAAACAAAGATTCTAAGTAGGCTCAATTTAATAGTTAAAAATAGAATGTGAATGCATAGCTGCAAATAAATCTATGAGCTATGTCTAATTTACGCCCCCTCTCTTCCTGCAAGAAGAATGGAAAAAAATGATTTAGTGTTTGAATGGACTTGCTAAAAAATTAATATTTATATTGTCATTCCTCCTGCCTCTGTTGATTTTTGTAGAGAAATTCATTGCACTGTGCAAATAAGGGTTGGCCACAAAATCTGACATGAAGGGAATTGGAGTGATGCACTTTTATGATTTGAAATTAAAAAAAACTTGTCGAACAAATTTAAATATCTGTATTACAAAAAGCATAGTTGTTGTCACCTTCAATAATACAAAAAACTCAGAGAGGACATGCTCTATTTACACTGCAAAAATAATCATAAACTAACTTGGACAGATGTCCAATACAAAAGGTGTTACACTCACACCAAAATATGCAAGCTGCTACAATCCTGTAGCTGCAGCTGACAATGTGTTGCGACTGCTAAAACATTCCCTGTGTTGCTGTTGTTACTGATTCTATGCTGAACATTCTCCACTTCATCTGTTGTTGCAGGGTCTTCACTTCAATACAAAAATATTGACTTCTTGCTGACTTGTCAACAGTTGCAAAGACATTCCTTTTGTCTTGTCTTGTTTTAAGCTTATGAGAATGAGCTCTTAATTTCAAATTTCAAATTTACCTAATTCATTAATTGTTGCAGGTATGCTACAGTTGTTGCAAGCCCAAAAATAAGCACTCCTTTTCAAATTTGAAAATACCTACCAAAATTCAATGTTGATGATATACGTTGGGGCAAGCTAATGGTCTTCAGCTGACATGGAGCTGACTTGGACAAATCTGCTGACTACAAAATATTATATTCCAACACTCCCCTTTAATCTACAAGTCAGCAATCAATCTGTTGATTCCTTTCGGAGCTGATCTCTGAAGCTATCCAAAATGCCAAGCCTATCTCTTAGGCGTTCAAAACTATCCTTTGGCAATGCCTTGGTGAATATGTCGGCGAGTTGCTGCTCGGATTTTCAATACTGCAATTCAATCTCACCTTGTTCTACCAACTCCCTTATGAAGTGATAATGAATCTCATTGTGTTTTCTTTGTCCATGGAAGACTGGATTCTTTGTCAGAGCTATGGAGGACACATTGTCACAATGAATGACTGTGTTGTCAACTTGTTGTTGATGTAAATCTGCAAGGATCCTCCTCAACCAAATATCCTGACATGCTTTTGCATTTGTTGATATGTACTTTGCTTCTGTTGTGTTGAGAGAGACAATCGGTTGTTTCTTTGATGCCCATGAGATTGTACCCGATCCCATGTTGAAAACATATCCGGATGTGCTCTTCCTATCATCCACATTTCCTGCCCAATCATTGTCTGTGAAACCATCCAACTTGAATTCATTAGATGTTGCATACATGATGCCATATCCTATTGTTCCATTGACATACCTTAAGATCCTCTTTCCTTCTTGCCAATGTGATTCCTTAGGTTCCTCCATGAACCTAGATATCAAGCTTACTGCATACATTAAATCAGGCCTTGTTGATGTCAAGTACATCAAACTTCCAACCATGCTCTTGTAGAGGGTTGGGTTCACTTCCTTATTGTTGTCATTCTTGCGGAGTTTCAGACTTGTTGTTGGTGTGGCTGTAGGTTTGTTGTTCTGCATTTTCAACCTTCTTAAAATCTGTTTGGCATAGTTAGATTGTGAAATAAAAATTCCATGCACTATTTGTTGAACTTCTATCCCAAGAAAATACTTCAACAAACCTAAATCTGTCATCTCAAATTCATTTTTCATCACCTCTTTAAAATTAACAATTATGTTGTCACTATTACCAGTAAAAATCAGATCATCTACATACAAAACAACAATTAAGATATCACCTTTGGCTGCTTTGATGTAGAGTGTGGGCTCACTGCTGCTTTTGCTAAATCCATTGCTCAACAAATAAGCATCTATTTTGTTGTACCAAGCCTGAGGTGCTTGTTTCAACCCATAAAGAGCTTTCCGGAGCCTATACACTTTTTTCTCATGCCCTGGGACTTCATAGCCAGGTGGTTGCTCTACATACACTTCCTCCTTCAACACTCTATTTAAGAAGGCTGACTTTACATCCATCTGTAGCACTTTCCACTGATGTTGTGTTGCAACTGCTATGACTTTCCTCACTGTTTCCAGCCTTGCAACTGGTGCATATGTCTCATCATAATCTATACCGGTCTGTTGTCTATACCCTTTGACCACAAACCTTGCTTTGTGTCTTTCAATTTTCCCTTCAGTTGTACACTTGGTATTATAGACTCACTTCACTCCAATCACTTGCTTACCCTTGGGTAAATCGATCAACTCCCATGTTTGATTCCTTTCTATAGCCTACAATTCTTCATCCATGGCCTTACACCATTTATCTTATTTTACCGCTTCCTCAAAGTATGTTGGATCACTATAGGAGAATAGTGCAAAATCTAAATTTTCATCAAAATCAACATGTTGTGTGTTGTCATAGATCTCCCTCACACTCTTTGTTTTTCTTGGCATCAATGATGCGAGTGTAGGGTCTGAGTTTGCTTCTGAGTTGCTGCTACTTTGACCTCTAGAGCTATTGTACTGCTAATTGTCGGAGCTATTGCTCTGCTAAATTCTGGAGCTACTCTATTTGCTATCCTATTCAAGGTCGGCTGTGACCTGCTTGTCCTCTCAAGTAAACACCTTGCACTACTATTTTGTTGCATCAGAAAGAAATGGCTCCAAATGCTCTACAATGGTTTCTTGTTGAGCTATTGCTCTCTTGAGCTCCCCCTATGTTGCTATCATCTGCAACTTCTTCATCATCAAGGGGTATTGTAACAGAAATACCCGTGGTGTCATCTACCGTTCCATCCCATGCTTCATTTTCAATTAATATAACATCCCTGTTGATTACTACTTTCTTGTTGATGGGATTGTATAACTTGTAGGCTTTTGACTCCTCACTATAGCCTATGAAGATGCACTTTTCTCCTTTATCATCAAATTTTTGCCTCTTCTCTTTTGGCACGAGTGCGTATGCCACACACCCAAATATCCTTAAGTGCTCAACACTCCATTTTTTTTTTGTCCACACCTCTTGTGGAATCCTATCACAGACAGCTTTTGTGGGGCACCTATTCAGTATATAGATTGTTGTTGCTACAACTTCTCCCCAAAATATGTGTGACATCCCTTTTGCTTTCAGCATACTTGCTGCCATATCTTGAATGGTCCTATTCTTCCTTTCCACCACTCCATTTTGTTGTGGGGTATACCTTGTAATTTTTTTGTGAATGCCCTCATTCCTACAAAAATTCAGAAATTCATTGGAGATGTACTCTCCCCCTCTATTTTTTCTAAGGGCTTTGATATAGTGACCACTCTCCTTCTCAACTGTTGCCTTAAACCATTTAAACTTCTCAAAGGCTTCCAATTTTTTTTCAAGAAATAGACCCATATTTTTCTACTGTAATCATCTATGAAAGTCATGAAATATGTTTTTCCAGCTAAAGTGGGGGTTTTCATGGGTCCACATAAATTTGAGTGCACTAACTCAAGTGGTGCTTTTGCTCTCCTAGAATACCCTGATTGAAATGGCTGCCTATGTTGTTTTCCTAAAATGCAAGCCTCACACTTGCCATCGGGTTCTACAATGGATGGTAAACCCCTAACCATTCCTTTCCTAAACGATAAACTCAAACTTGAAAAGCTTAAGTGCCCATACCTTAAATGTCATAGTTTGGATGGGTCTTTGATGACTGTCTTGAAAACAAATTGTTGTTCGACTGCTGACTGTTGTGCAACTGCTGTGAGTGCTAACGAACAATGTTGGTGTTGATGGTCTGATGTTCCTGTTGTAGAAACTATGTGCATCCTGAGAGGAAACATTCTATTTCTCGTCATTTGCACTGCAACCATCACTCTTTTGCTACCTCCTCTATCAAATATTTTGCATTCTCCATTCTCCATCAAGATTTTGTAACCATTTTGGACCATTTGTCCAATGCTCAATAGGTTATGTTTTATGCCAGGGGCATAATAAACATCTTGGATTTGTTGCTTCTCACCATTCTTTGTTTGGATGTTGACTACACCTTTTCCAATGACGGGAACCTTCTCATCATTTCCCATTTTGATCTTAGTTTTTTATATTGTTGTCTATGGAGGCAAAGAAATTCTTGTTACCACTCATGTGGTTACAGCATCCGCTATCTAAGTACCATACTTCATCATTGTTGCATTCAACAAGGTTGCAAACAATGAAAACATTTGATTGTTTGTCATTTTCAACTTTTTTCTCATTTGCTACATTAGCATTTTGGCCTCCATGGTCACGCCACTTCTTTCTACATTCACTAGCATAATGGCCATATTTGTGACAGTAATAACACTGCACATTACTTTTGTCAGACCTCTTATTCAAAATGTTGTTCTGCTTCTTGTACTAGTTTGCTAACTGTGAGTTGCTTGGTTCCTCTATGCTATCAGAACGTCCTCTTCCAGAATTGCTTCTGCCTTTGCCTCTTTGACCTCTACCTCTGTTGTTTCTTCCTCTTCCCCAACCTCTTGCATTGGTCTGAGCTTTGAATGCTTTCTCTAAGGAAGGAGCAGATTTATTCAACCACTACTCATGGGTTTGTAGTGAACCCATCAGCTCATCTATGGTCATTTGAGACAAGTCTTTTGCCTCTTCAATAGCAACGACTACATAGTCAAACTTAGTAGGTAGAATTCTTAGGATTTTCTCAACAATCCTTTGCTCTTCCATTGTTTCTCCATTGACTCTCAGTTGATTTACCAAGGTGGAGACTTTGGTGTGGAAATCTGAAATAGACTCATTATCCTTCATTTGAAGAGTCTCAAAATTTCTTCTCAATAGCTGCAACTTAGCTAACCTCACTTTATCAGTCCCTTTATAACTATTTTGCAATATATCCCAAGCTTTTTTTGCATAGTTTGATGTTGCAATATGTGGGAAAATAGCCTCACTCAAGGCTGCCTCAATCAAGCTGAGGACTTTTGCATCCTTCATTCTTATCTCCTTCAACTAATTTTTTTGTGCATTTGAAAGGGCTGCAAATGCATTTGGGTCTGTGATATCATTGAACCCATTTGTGACTAACTCCCATAGTTCATTTGCAACTAAGATGATTATCATCTTCTTAGCCCATATATCATAATTTTTCCCATCAAAATTTGGTGGTTGCTTCCAACCTTTGTTGTCACCTCCTGCCATATTTGTCACTCTCAAATCTGAGAAAACTTAATGCCTAAATAACCTAGGGCTTAACCAAAGACACCCACAATAAACTTACTGCCCAGAAAAAAAGGGCTCTGATACCACTTGTTGGGAGAGGAAGGGGTGAGCAATAAAAAACAAAGTTATTATTGTGACAGGATGGACAGAGCATAAATAAAGACACAGAATACACACAGAGGTAGCAAATCGTCAACAAGCCAAAATAGACATATATTAACTTTGCATATATTCCATATTTGTTTCATAATACAAAACCTCAGAGGACATGCTCTATTTACACTGCAAAAATAATCATAAACTAACTTGGACATATGTCCAATACAAAAGGTGCTACACTCACACCGAAATATTCAAGCTGCTACAATCCTGTAGCTGCGGCTGACAATGTGTTGCAATTGCTAAAACATTCCCTGTGTTGCTACTATTACTGATTCTATGCTGAACATTCTCCACTTTGTCTACTGTTGTAGGGTCTTCACTTCAATACAAAAATCTTGACTTCTTGCTTACTTTTCAATGGTTGCCAAGACATACCTTTTGTCTTGTCTTGTTTCAAGCTTATGAGAATGAGCTCTTAATTTCAAATTTCAAATTTACCTAATTCATTAATTGTTGCAGGTATGATGTGGTTGTTGCAAGCCCAAAAATAAGAACTCCTTTTTAAATTCGAAAATACCTACCAAAATTCAATGCTGATGATATACATTGGGGCAAGCTAATGGTCTTCAGCTGACATGGAGTTGACTTGGACAAATCTGCTGACTCCAAAATATTATATTCCAACGTTATCTTTGGCTTCCACCATGATTCCTCCACACCCAGCAAATACTAAGATAAAAGTTGCCACCAACTCTACTGCAGCCTATATAGAAAAATTACATAACTACATTTGGCAATTTTGACAAACAAAACAAATATATAGAATCTATATCTATATATATTTATATTAGCCATACCTTTTTGTAGATTGTATCCTCTCTGAAAATATTGTTTGTTTTAGTAGCTTTAAGATCTTCCATCTTTGGCTGGCTTGTGTGAGGAGAGGTGGTTGTCATTGTAGAAACATATTGTTGCTCCTTAAGACAGTATACGGCCACAGAAGGGGGTGTCTTGGTTTGCTTTCCCATGGTGAAAATCCTTGTACTCCTTATTAGGTAGTCTGCAATTTAGCTTTTATGGTATTTCCTTGTGTGTAGCATGCTATTTATATGTGGAGAACCTTGATTTTGAAGTTCATCTGACTAGACTATCAATGTTATAGGTGCCAAGCTTCTCTTGTTGGTACTGTGAGAAGTATGCGGATTTTTAACTTTTTCATTAATGTCTTCACACTCACTTGTCCATTAATTTTGGATCTCTCCTTGAATCCAAATGTGTTGGAGGATTGTTTGGAAAGGAATGGCGATTATTTCTAAGGGTCTTGGATGATTATCTAGAAAATATTATTGCACACAAACAAATAATTATAAGTTTTGGACCTCACCCACTTTGGTTTTATCATCATATATAAATTATGATAGGACTGCTAGTTATTATTACTTTGTTTGGCTACATACTTTCTCTAATGGTATATTTATATTTGTAGCATATGCATTCCTAATTTGGAGGATATGCATTCCTAATGGGTAGCAACGCTTGTAATATTCTAGTTTGCAGTCTTCTAGTTTTGAATTTTATATGAAACGAGCTTACAATGCAAATATGTAGAGAACAAAGCACAATTGGCTGCTAACATATTTGTTTTTATTGTTAAGCAGAATCACTAGAGATAGGAAGCACCACAAAACCAACGTGAAAGTTAACTTAGATTACAAGATTAAGTGGTCAGATTGGTATTCATAGATGGTATTATGTGAGAATTTATTGAATTGTGTTTATGTAAATTTGAATCAATGAGATCGGTTTAAAGTATTTGTCTTTTTTTTAATAGAATTTTAAAATAATGTGTTTTGCAATATCTTCTTAAAAAGATAAATTATAAATTATAAAAATATTAGTTTTATTATATGATTTTATTTTTTATTAATGTTTGGATCTTATATTATTAAGTCCAAAGGCATTCTATAATGATAGTATGTGTAAAATATTAATCTTGTTACATAGAAAGACTCATTGCCCAATATAATAAATTCTACAATTTACCTATATGAGCTAATATATTATTACAATGGTGAAATTTGCATACGTGTATGTCATTTCCCACTTAGTTTGTGGGAGTGCTTTGATACATAGATATATTGATAAATAGCATATTTTTTATAAAATCAAGTCTCTTGCTTATGTTATCTACCTATTTCATTACACATATTGCTATATGCCTACCATTTCTCCCATCTCTCATTTTCACATGCACTTATGCATTCATCATATCTACTTATTTATCACTTCTAGAAACACATCCATTCATATGCATGTCCTATACACTATTATTTAGCTCATTTTGTATCTTAATAGTAATTTGTTATTGTGAGGTCATCCTCTTAGTTTAGATGTGTTCTACCCAAAGTTAAATTTTTAAATTGAAATTTGACTAGCTTCCCACCTTTATCCTTCCTACTTAGGGTCAATTAAATATAAGTTTATGCAATATGTCGATATGTCTTTATTTATAAATGCATTCAAGATATTCATTCTAACCATCTCTCAATGAAATAATTAACCTATATATACACACACTTCAATTGGTGCTCTAAAAGAATTATTTCATGGCACAATCATTCTAGGAGTATTTGTATGATTGAATATTGTTATTTTTTATATTGTCCAATTTTGTTAACTATTGAGGATTGATTTAGACAATAGATCCTTGTGACATAAAGACAATTCTATGGAGAATTTTTAAATAATGATAAGTACACAAACATTAGGAATCAAAATAGAAATCAAGGGCATGATTAAGTGAAGTAAAGAAGAAAAATCAATAGATCACATAGGAGGATTTCATAGGTGCACTTGACTGGTACATGATTGTAGATTCATACATGATCTTGAAATCCATCTATACATAGTTTCAACAAAATATTATAATTTCAAGGTTATTAGCAAACTATCATTCCCTAATCCTAATTATAATTCCCTAGATTACTTTAGACATGTGCCCTAAATTGGATGACAATTTTTATGGGTTTTCTAATGTATCTTATGCTAATTTTATTTGTAGTTTGGTGTATGTAATGGTTTTCACTAGACCAAATATTACCCAGGCAATGAAAGTTTTAAGCAAGTTTAAGTCTAATCAATCTTAATATAGAGAATTGGATTTTTTTTAAAAGGGTATTTAGATATTTGAATAGAACATCTAATTAGATCATTTGTGTTATTATGCTAGTAATGATGCCAAGAAGTCATTGGATATACAAGAATTAGTTGATGCAAATTGGGCATGCGACTTGGATTGTTGAAGGTCCATTAGTAGCTATGTGTTTTATCTACTTGGAAGCGTAGTGAATTGAATGGGTGAAATTAACCTCACAATTGATTTTTCCATGACCAAATTAGAATATATGGCTACTAAACACAGGCCTCTAAAGAGATGGTTTAGTTATAGTAACTTTGTACATGTATTGGTCTTGATTGCAAGTTTTCTAGAATTTGATCTAATAGTTAGAGTGCGATTTTTTTTGTCAAAGATTTCATGTATCATTCTCATAAGGAATTTCATGTTGCTGTGTGATGTCACAATGTTTCTGTGTGATGGCGTCATGTTGTCTTTTTGCTTGCAAATCGGCACGGCCTTTAAAGTGATCAAGGAAGTGCGTATACTCATGCCATAGAAATTGCAGACGACCTTAATATGAGAATGTAATGCCAAAGCAAGATCGCTATTGATATTGGATGTGTAAATAAGACTTCTGCCAATTCCAAGCCTATTGGAAAGGAGCCTAGACAACTTTTGAGCAGGAGACGTTATTGTTATTACTACTGATGCAATTGGATGCTTCCTTCAGAAGGTATTGGTCATCTGTCTCGAAGGTAAGAGGACTGAGTTCATTTGATACTATTTTATTGATCCATTTGGAGTAGTTTCATTTGGAGTATTTAGAAGAATCTATAGAAAGATCTAGATCATGGGTGTCTACTAATCAAGGATTTTATCAAGTTTGAAGTTGGTAGTGTTATCATGGTTACTAGAGGTTGTAAAGAAGGACATATTGGAGTGATCAAGATTAGGAAGAAGCATAAGGGAACAGAGCCTCCGGTATCTTTACCAAAAGATAAAGATGAGTTTATCAACGATACAAATGGATCTTGTGAGCTTATCAATATTACCAATGGATTTTCAAACATGTATACTAGGACTTTTGAGGCTATCTTTCTTACACTTGATGAGGCCTCCAAAGTCTTGTTTAAGATATTAAATGGGTAAAGTGTAACAAGGTCATTTTGGAGGCTAGTGGCATCAGAGGATGGAGGAATTTCCATCATCTCAAGTTAGTTTCTCACTTTGAGATGATGCTTTGTATGAGAAGCGTTTTTGGCTTTATTTTCTTTTCTTTGTTATTGCTGACAGATTTGAAGATACATGTATTGTGAAGTTTGATTTTTGGAGACAGGTAAAAGGGTTTGGTGAAGAGCTCAATATGGATTGTTGCCCAGAGAGTTCACGAAACTGTGACCAAGGATTACACCTTTACGAGGGTCAAAGAGACAACTTGGAGGATGGTTGTCTAGTAATTACAGTCAAGACCAAGGGTTATACCTTTACGAGGGGTCTAGGAGACAACTTGGAGGGTGGTTGTCCAATAACTACGGTCTATGATTCGAGAGTTCATGGGAGGAAGAACTCGAGAATTTAGCTCGAAGCTTCACCTTTCCGAGGGTTATGAGGCAAGTTGGAGGAGTTCCACCTGATTCAAGATTTGTTTCTTCAAGGAAGATCTTCACTAAGATGTATATATTTTTTGTAATCAGCAAGTTTTGTTATATAAGCCTTGTAGGGGGGTCCCTTGGCAAGGTGATTTTTTGTTTTTAGGAACAATGTAATAAGGGGGGAATGTTGGCGAATATTACATTGCCATTGCATTACCGTTGCCAGTTAGTTTCCTATCAACTATTTTGTTTAAATGTGTTATCACCGCTCCTCATCTCTTTAAATGTCATTGTAATATCATTGATTTATAGAGCAATGAATTTACTCAAGCCTTTAAGTATTGGGTGAAGGAGGACAATTAGTGGTGGACTAAAACCTATGAGAGGGAGAAGAAAGTGAAATATTTTAGAGGAGGTCAAACTATGGTGGAAAAAGGTCCACAGTTGAAAGAAAGAAATTGGTGAAAAAAAGTAGTGAAAAAGGATAGGAATTTTCTCAATTAAATGCTAGAAGAAGTGAAGAAAGAAAATTTTTTAATGTATCTATGATATCATTAGGGTATGCTATATATTATTTATTTTATAAAATTTTGGTTCCACCACTCGACTTTTTTTTGCAATTAATGATCACAAAATTCTTATTATGTATATATAGTGTAGGAACATCTTGTTTCAAAAGAAATCACCAAAAATATTTTAAGTTTTATTTCTTCTTTTGGAGTATTTTTTGATCATATTTTTTTCATCTTGTTTCTCAAGAGGTGCTATAAGAAGGTTTTAATGTATCGATTGGGCTTTAAACTTTTAGTTGTATTATAGAATGTTTATGGATTATTATAAACCATTTTCACAATGTTATAAGATAGTTTTATTGAGTTTATAAGAATGCCTTAGGATATTTTTATTCAAACTACTTTATAAACTACTATATGTGGATCATGTACTATTCTACTATAGGATAATGCGGTATTCTACTTTAGGAGAATTATGTTGATACTACTTCATTTAAATTTTTAACTCTGGTACTTAGTGGTGACATTAATTAAAGAAAAGGCTATTTTTCTATTCAAGTTTAGTCACATGGTATTAATTATATTAATGTTTCTTTTTTCTTTTTTAATCTACAGTGCACCTAGTAAAAAAAATTCATGTAACCGGTGACGTTGGTGTGACACACCCTTTGGTACTATGGGGATGGGGGGGAGATTAAACCTCATGACCTCATGCCTACAATAAGATGCTTTAGCCAATCGAGCTAGGTCCCCTGCCCCTAATTATATTAATGATTATTGTTTCCTTTGGAAATATAATTGAATAAAGGTTACATTTTAAATCCTTTATTTTATTATCTTATGTTCCTTATACTTTTGGAGGAAGTGGGATTGGTTTACTCCTATCTATCTTATACTTAAAGAATATACTCAATTGGAAGAACTTTAGCCATTAATGACATGTGATAGGTGTTTTGAAAAGGTTAGTTTATCCTTGCAACTATTATTACTAAAAACATTGTATTCATTATGTTGTTATACCTTCTATATTAGTGAAGTTAACTTTCCTTATATGAAAATTGACTCATTGGAGGTCAAAATTTATCAAATATTTCTAGTTTTGGTGAGTGACAATGTCTCAATGGTTGCATGGTTGTTTTTTTTTAGTTTCTTAGTGACATGCTTGTTCCTAGCCATTTATCATTTCATTTCTACATTCCTTTTTTGGTGTGTTTTTTAATCCTTTGTCATTCAAAGATAACGATGGAGGCATTTCATTATTGATCATTTGGTTTCTCTACCATGTTTCCTTTTAGCTATTAGTCTATTCTTAGAGTTGACAAATATTTCATGAGATTGTGTTAGTTTCTTGGCTATTAGTAGTTGATCTCTTTTTTTTGGAAGGGTATTATGATATTTTTATGGTCATTTAATTGGCCACTAATCTTCTTTGTGACAATTACTTCCTTGGCAATTTTTTCTCTATCTTTCGAGCAAGATTTGTAGAAACAATCAAAATTTTCATTGATTGACTCTTTGATTTTGATTGCAATTACCAATCCCTAAGTTTGCATGGTTTTTCTCTTCTTAGCTATATATTTTTCTTTTCTTTTCCATTTGTTCATAATTTGGGAGGTGATAAGGAAATAAACTATTATTATTCAGCACGATAAAATTATGAAGGGAATCTCCATGAAATCCAATTCAAAGGATAGAGGATATATAGAGAATTATTGTTCCTATATGAAGGATTCGGATTGAGAGAGTAGGGAAAGTATCTCTATTCATGAGAGAGAAGAAAACTTTAACAAAAGTAAAAAAAAAATAAAGGAGAGAGAAGGTAACTATGTATAGTATCTATTGCTAAATATAAAAGATAAAACTATACAATACGATTGAGGCATTGTAATCAAAATGTAGGGCATGTTGAAACTATCACTAAGTGAATAGGGAAGACTAGACTACAAAAATTCTTGTTGTAGCATAAATTATTGATGTGAGAAAGTTATAATAAGCTTCAAGATATTACTAAAAACATAAATTGTTGTTGTTATTCCATTTGTGTCTTGAATTGTGTGTTTGAGTGTGAAGACTACAAGTATTAAATTCCCTTTTAAGTGAGCACTAAATTCTTGACTATATCAAGAATCTAAAAAATAATATAGAAACAAGTCTTAAAAAAAAGTCACCATACAAATGTACATGCACTTTATAGATGATAAGACAATTGTGATAGTGTTCAAGTGCATTTTGGTCTTTTCTACATAGAAACATTTAGTCTATGTAGTGGACAATAAATATAAAAAATAAGAACCTACAAATGACCAAAAGTAAAAAATAATAACACTTATATAGTAGATTGGAAAAATAATCAAAATTCTATAAGATAAATAAAATAATATATAAAAAAGGAAATTTAAATAACTAAAATGTGGAAAAAGGAAGAAGAAATATACCTCCATAAGCACTTAAATAAAAAATAAATTTAGAGTAGATTGTATGTCCTCCTATCCAACATGTTTTAATGAATAAGAACAACACTCAAATTAAAATGATTTGTGTAATGACATGAAAAATAGTAAGAACTACATATATTACTATCCTAATGTGTTTGAAAGTAAGAATAGGAGATGAAATTGGATATCTAGAAATTCCAATATTATTTCAAAAGAGTTGTGGACATGAAATCTCATATTGTTTGTCCAAGAAAATGGAGAACACAAGAAAAATATCAAGGTGATCCAAATACAGTTTTCAACCTAACAAAGAGAAATATACTTGTAGAATACCATGAATATATACCATTGTCACATAAAATTATAAATGGACATAAATAAATAAATAAAAATAGTATCATATTATCATGAAACCTATGAAGAGAAGATATTTTAAGATAGTTGAAGAGAAGCTATCATTATTCAAGAAAATATCTCTCCCAAATGAAATCCAACAAGTAGCTTTATAGAAGAATAACCAAGATGAATCTTACTGTAGCGTCATAAATTGTCTTGTCACCCTTGACAATTTCACTCTATATTTTGCTCCCTCCTATACACATGGACCTAATTGTGTTCTTAATTTCCTAAATTATGCATTCTATGGCCCATTTTAACATTTATCAAGGAATCAAATGCATAAATTCAAAGTAGGCACTTAATATTTTTCTCTCAACACTTTACACCCTACAACATAGGGTTGGGACAAGGGTTCCCTAGGTGACTTTGTCCCCTATTTTGGCTCCAATTTTTAATATTTCATATTTGGAACTTTATTATTTGAATTTCAAATGTCAAATATCAGCTATTGAAATTTGATTTGTGGGAAATTAGAATTATTGTGTATAAATACCTAGTCATTTCACCATTTGAAAACTAGTAGGGAATTATTGAAAGTATTTAGTGATCAAGCAATTATTATCAAGTCAAGAGCATTCAAGAGCAAGATCATTGAAACATTCTATTATCAAAGTGTCATGTCAAGTTTTATGTGAGTTTTTGATTAGTGATCAACAAGTTTTGCGGGGACCAAAAACCCCTTACAAACAAGTTTTGAGGGGATCTAAAACCCCTAACAAACAAAAGACAGCTGCAGAAAAATAAGAACACAAACAATCAGCAGCCCAACATCAATAGTTTACCATAGGATAAACAAGATACAACAGATTGCATGGAAATAGAAAAGAAGGGGCTAAAACCCCAACTAACTCACAAGGGTCTTACCCCAGAAACAAACATTAAGAAACTGCCTGAATCCACCAGGCACCAAACACAAACAATAGCCATAGAAGCTTGCCACAACATCCTTCAAGATTGGACATTTTTCTCCACCTCCCTACCTCCATAAGAGAGCAACAAAGAAAAACCCAAGTAGTGTAAAACACCAACCAAACCCTGCTTCCTAAAGGAAACAGAGAAACCCAACACCCCACCTCAATAGGTGTAATGGGAAACACAACAAAGCATAGCCAAACAACAACCTTCTAGTAGTACCAAAAAACTTGAAAAGCCAACCCAACCTCCACCTCTAAAAGAGAGGTATCCTCTCTATAAGAGGGGATGAAATGAGACCCCTTACCACTGAAACCATGACTTTCCAAGCCAAAAAATCTCCACCTCAATAGAAGCCAACACTCCACCTCAATAGGAGCCATCTCCCCCTCTATAGGAGAAACTAGCTAGAGAAACCAGAGAGTAGTTTCAGAAGGAAGGGCTGAAAAAACATCCCTTAGCAGCTCAAGTAATAGGTACCATGTGGAAGAACCAGAAACCTCCTTAAAGAGCTCACACAGCTGGGTCCAAAGATAGAACATAATGTGTGATCCAGCCACCAACAAACAAGAATCAACTTGGACTATGTACAACAGAACCAAGGCAAGCAGCTCCAGCAACCTCACCCATTGGAGGAACCACCAAAAAGAGGCTAAAGGAACACCATCTACAGATAGCATTCAGCAAGAAGCCACAACACAAACCTTCACGGAAACCAACAAGAAACTCCCCACAAAAAATAGGGAAGCCGACCACCAAGCTCTCCCAAACCAAACATCTTCTCAGCAAAGAGGAGATCACAACAATAAAAGGAAACTCAAGCTAGATAGCCACCAAAAATAGAGTCTCAAACTCAGAGAGAACAGGAACAACTAAACCCCAGGAGGAATAGGGAGTCCCAGCCAGCACAGGAGTAAGGAGAGGGCCTAGCAAAAGAGCACACCAAGCAACCTTGACATGCCGATCAGAGCTAAAGAGAGGCCAAAACTCCTCACAAATAGCTAAGGAAGACAACCCCAAACTGCATAGAGTGGAAAAGAAGGACCCAGAACCAACTGATAATGAAAACCCCCAAAAAAGAGCCACTAAACACATCACAAGCATGGGTGAAAGACTACTAAGAAGAAGCGGGATGAAGAGAAATCCAACAATAAAATCCCCTGAGCCCTCCTACTACACTAAGTAGGAGCAACAATAAGCCTGATCTTCAGCCAAACTTCCACCAATAGAACACCACATGAGCATACCCACCGAAGGGATGACACCCAAACAACAGGTAGGGCAAACAACCCCCAACCCCAACCACAATAGCGTCAACTGATACTACCTCAGATTAAACTCCTCCCAAGCCACACAAGCCACGCAGACCCAGAGTAGAAGCACCCACCTCACCAAAAGTTGAACACAAATGGAAAGCACCCGGGTGAAACCCAACCAAAGCCTCTTGCAGAAGAACCTACACAAAAAAGAAAGGCTCGTCCTTGTCCTCATCTGAGCCTCCATCTCCTTCATTGCTCTCAGAAATCAAATAGCCCCTGCCACTACTCTTCCCACTATGCACACCCATTTATTTCTTCTTGGTTGCAGTTGCTATCAAGTTTTATGTGAGTTTTTCATGTTTATGCATACATTTTATTTGTGAGGTCTTCAAAGCAATCCAAGCTAATTTGTAATCAAGCCTTGAGGAGATGTGTATGACTTCAATCCTTCAAGGAATCATATCTGAGTGGTGAGTTGCATTCATTGTTGATTCATCATTTGTTTATCATTTAGCTCTATCCCTCAAATCGATAAGCTCTCTATCGTCAAATTTTCCATTATGGAGGTGGAAACTCCAACATGGGGTTTGACCTAGGCAAGCCCTATATGGAACAACCCTTCATCTCTCTTTGAATGTACAAGTTACATATCTAAAGAATATTTGAGGAAGATTGAGACCTTTTTATCAATGTTGCATTAAAACTCTGCAACTTGGCAAGATACATAAACTCAATTATGTCAACACCCAATGAAGATCCAACAGTGGGATCCAAAAGGAAGAAGTCTCTAATTAAACACCCAAGGACTGAGAAGATAAATTGAAAATTTTAGTTAGTAGGACATAGGTTCCCTGGGTGAGTTAGTCCTACAAATTTAGCTCCAAAATTATATGACACATGCACACAAGTCTGCTTAGACTGTTTTTGAACACCAAATTTCTCTGTGACTTTCTAGATTTGCTATTTTTACATTAGAGTAATTCATTTTCATTATTGTCTAGTTGCATCATTGCATTTCATACAAAATCCATTTCAAGCTCCCACTCCTAAAAGGAATTTGAAACCCAAGGGTTGTTTGACTCACCTTTCAGGTTGTAAGTTAATCTTGTGCTCTTTCCACCTTCAAATTCTAAATGATGAGCATATATGGAAAAGTTGTGAAATCCTAAAGTGAAGTCTTATGGTTTCACAAATTTTTAAATTATCACTTACAAACCTCAACCTCTAGTGAAATAACAACTAAACAAAATGATCCTTTAGAAACATAATCTTGCTATAATATTAGAATGAATAGTGTTTTGTAGTTAAACTAAGAGCATGAGAAAAGCATATAAAACTATGTAGGAAGCCAATAATATAACTAGTATATGAGTATTAGAGATTTTTCAAGAGAATGTTCAACCATTTTTAAAATTTTCCCTCATATAATTATTATACTTGGTGAGGTTGTCTTATTCAAATCTAAAAAAAGGTAGGTGAATGGTAGTTTTAAAATCAAGAGAAGTAAAAAATTAATTGTTTCAAACCATTCAATAACATTCATATAACTATAATATTTCATGATGAAATCATAACTTCATAGATATCAATGTAAGTGTGTTTTAGTCTTTGAAATTTCAAATAAAAACATCATAAAATGGTTATTAATAAAAAAATAAACATGAAAATATTAAAGAGAAACATTATAAAATAACATTTAGACACAACACTCTTGGATTATATACTAAGGAAGAGACTTAGAATGATTTTAAGTCCTAGTAACATACTAAAATAATGGACACTAAAGTAGGTGCAGTTTTTAATGTGAAAATTGTAAGGTGTTCTATTTTTGACATTATAGTACCCTCCTTATCAATTAATCTACTATACATCTATCAAATTAGACATAGTAGGATAGGTAAGAGTTTTTAACTTACTCATAAGTCTACAATAGTTTAGGAACTATAGATTAATGATAATATTGTGGTTGTTAAGGTAGATCATTAGTCCAAATTATGTATCTTCTCACTTTTTTTGCATGTACCTTTGATTAATTTACATATTCACACCAAGTTGATTTGTGAACAATATTTGGATATCCAGTATATTCATCCAAACTACCAAGTACTTTCACCAACTAGAATTGTAAAGACACATTCTAAGATTTCATAATTACTTCCTATTGCTTCTACAAAGTATATAATGTTGATTCACAAATGGATTCCAAAAATTTCATTTAACTAGAGCATCTAATTTTTTTAGATATAGTTCATTGGGATGATTATTCACTCCTCATTAAACTCTTAGGTTTTACATCAAATCTAATATTATCACTATAATATCCTTACCAAAATTCATGAGCTCCATAAGTGGCTAGATAGAGATAATCAAGTTGATGCTTTTAATGCTACTAGATAAATTAATCAACAATGGATTACATTGTTTAGCTAGTTATTTTAGCATAAGAGAATGTGAATTTATATTTCTTTAACACTTCATCAAAGACATAATGTGTGATCTTCATTTCTATAATTTAACCTCTTATTAAGCTAATTTTTATCAATAAAATTATAAGTTACAAGTGTTCCCCTTAAAATATTTTAATATTAACTTTTTTACTAATTTAATTTTTCATGATAAGATAGAAAGATTATTACACATTATAAAATTACTCTTGAAATTATACTAAAGTGAGAAACTTGATCTTCTATTAAGATGATAAATAGAAAACATAAGATGGCTATCCCCAACCTTAGATGCTACAACTTAACTAAATTTGATGGGACTTCATGAGGGAACCTTGGTCCTTCAAGTGTAGGGTGTATGAAAAGGGATAACAATGACAAGGTGATCAAGGTAACTTCCATGTAGCTCCTACTAGGCACCAATAATCAAGCAAAATCTTCCACTCTCCCACTCACCTACATTTTAGTTAAATCATTTAGTCTAGACACAATTGAGCTAAAGGGGGACACTTTGACCTTGTCATAAGTTCATAATCCAAAATAGAAGACCAAAAACTAGAGAATCACCAATATTTTTTCATAAACATGGACTAAATTAGACTTGATAAATAATTTTAAAGTAAACTATCAAGTTATTGTGAAGGAAACAAAGTGATTGATTTTTATCAAACCAAAGGATTGATAGAGATAAAAATTCTCATGAGAAATAATCTTGATGAGTGGATAAGACTAAGGGGTGTGGGACTAATGGAAAAAAAAAAATCCAAACCCAAACACATACCAATTTAGCATCAATAGATTTATTACACTTCATGCAACATGAGGCTTGACATTATATCCATCAAATTATTTTTTTCCTCTATTAAATTTTATTCGACATTCCTATCTCACTCTTTGTCTTGCATATAATTATGTATTACAATGATGGATGTGGTAGTTAAATAATCTAGTAAATGTGCCAAGTCACATTCATATGAAATAGAATCTATTAAGGACGAGAAGGGTCTTCTACTAGGGAGGGAATATATTAGATATTATAAAGGAGATTTTTGGATGAGACTATGTCGAGGAAGTCACATGACATCAAGTGAATTCTTTGATATCTTCCAAATTTACTTCAAATATTTTATGGTCACAAGAAACAAGGAGATATAAAGGATGCTAGGGAGGCACTATATTTGGGAAAATAACCAAAATAATTTGGATACAATGGTTGAAAATAAAAAATTAGGTTCCTTGAATCTCCCTACATGTAATGGGTAGGGAATCCTACAAGCTTGTATCAATGGGGATAGTATGGGGGATAGATGATAGAATGGTGGCCCTAGTGCATGAGGTAGTTATGAGTTAGAGAGGGTTATTTTAAGCTGTAAATATATGCTAGTAATGATGGAAAAAAAATTGAATAATTTTAAGAAGCTCTATGAGGAGTTGATATCCTTCTTTGATGTGTTTTATTTTTTGAGAAACATAGCAAGCATGAAGAGATTACATTTTTTCTTGGAGAACTCATGCCCAATTTTGAGTGAATGAAGATGGGATTTGATTTGACCTCCCTAGACTATGTGACTATCAACACTTTACCTCTATTACTAAAGCTTAGCCACACAAAAATATAGATTCGGTAAAAATGTAAGTGCTTCCAACTAAATGGTAGCATGAAATGGATCTCCAAGGTGGTGACCTCAATTGGTGAAGAAAAATATGGGTTAACCTAACAACATGTGTGTTGAATTCTCAGTTGTCTTTATTTGTCCTTGATGACAAAATTGATTGGTTGGTTGACATACTTTCAGTTCTATTCACACATGGCAGTTGAGAAATATCATAGTACTTTTCCATTGGTATCTTGACACATAGTTCAATTATTTTGGCATACTGTTGTTTGGTTGGCACATTGATCTTGGATTATGGCATATATAGTTTTGGCACACTTGGTTTTGGCATTCTTGTCTCAATCTTTGGCATTCAGTATATTGTTCATGAATAGCATTATGATGCATATTTACTTTTAGTTTTATATTGTTGTGGGTACTGAACTTGCTGACTCCATGTGTAGATTGTCTTACATATATAGGTGTTGAGTAATGGCATTAGCTTTTAGTTGATATCATTTATATGGTTCATCATTATATTGTTTTGATGAGACATACAGGTGATGACATTTTAGTGAAGGTATATTTATGTTTCAGATTTCATGACTATATCTTTATGCTCAATCAATTTATCAAACTAAATTTATATTCACACAACATTCGTGCATTTCTTGGTGCTTACATGACAAGGTGAAAGTTATTGTTTCACTAGCACCCATTATCTTGTGCTTGAGCTTCATTTTCATATCATTTACTTTTGGTATAAGGTGCAGAGGAATTCATGTGCAGAAGTCTTTGGTATTGTTTGGTATCTCAGATAATCTTTTAGAGGTCTTGGTATTCATGTTTATGATCAATTCGCATGGATTTGACTTGGCATTGTTAATATTTGGATTCCTTAAAGTAACATTTTATGATTTAAATATAGACACAGTGATTGGTATATATGAAGTCTTCATTTAGTTCATATGTTTTAGATTGGCCTGATATCATAATCAGCTTCTAAAAGTGATATTTGGTTATCATAGTGTTAATTTCATGTGACTTTGTAAAAGTCACCTTTATGGCTCGAAGGGAACATTTATGGCAATTTTATAATGTTGTTTTGGACATTATTTTTGGCTAACTTGCTTTGGTAAATGACTTTGAATAAAGTCATATTTGAATTAGGCACCTTATTTTCACAAAGCATAAAATGAAACCCTATCGGGTTTCCCTAAGTCTTTTAAGGGGTGATAGTGATTCTAACTTGGAATAAAGTCCTTTGCATAAAATACTTGGCTAACAAAAGGTATGTGGAAATATTTAAAAAGTCACTATGAAAGTGACATGGTATCAACTATTTGGTAATTATTAGTCATTGTTATTATTGTGGTCGGCATTTTTGAAAAGACTTCAAAATAGCATAATGATATGATGGAAATGTTGGTGTTGGCATTTGGTAAATGGTCTTTGATAGTGGACTCATTGCATTGATTTGAATTAAGGTTTGATGCCACGGACTTAGAAGAGCTATGATTATTTGATAATAATTATGGACTTCAAATGTTATTATGTTTTGACTAAGGCATCGAAAGGTTTGAAGAAAAGTTAGGGAAAAATGAGTTTTGTAACTATCATTTTGCTGAAGGCAAAACCTTTGCCGCCTAGAGCTGACATGGAAGAGAGATTTGATTGACAGTTTTGAAAAACTCAAAGTCGGGTATTCTATATTTGGTTTTCTACATTTGTTAACAGGTATTATCGAGCCTTTTATGATTTGTTTCGAGTAAGAATGGTTTGTTATCGGGCTCAAATGTGAATAAATTTAGTTATTTTTTTATAAATTGCTCATATTTGAAATGTGTTATTTCTTAATTAGGATTTGAGAATTGTTTTGAGATTCAAATGGCATTTGATGTTTGGAACCATAACTACATTTGTTGCTTTGAGAATTAGTTTGAGAAATTTGGTTGATTAACGAATAGAGTTTCATTATTCAGAAATGATTAAGCAAAGATCCTTCAGTTATTCCTTTTTGGAATCCATTTCTTTTAACTGTATTGTATTGTATAAATATATGGTTGTAAGCCATTTCTCAATTGGGCAAGATTTTGTGCGACTGAGAACGAGAGTTCTTGAGCACATAATAGATTATTATTATAGTGATATCATTTGTATTTGAAATGGGTAAAGAGAGAGTTTAAAAGGTTTATATCTCTAATTTGATTACAAAGATTTTAGTGGGAATTATTGAAAATCATGTATTATCTTTTGAAACTTTGAAAAATAGAGGGGTTGGTGCTCCTGTGAAGTTGGTGCTTTAGAAATTGGAGTCGATGCTCCTACCTTGAAGTGGGTGCTTCAATTTGTACTTGGATTTGGTGCTCCACATTGAGACAGAGTTGGTGCTCTGAAAAATATATTGTAAATAGATTTGAATTAAGCCTATAATTCATTTGGAGTGGTTTTTCTTCCCTAAAAGGGTTTTCCACTCGGCAAAATTCTATGTCTCTCTTTTATGTGGTTTGTTCTTATCTTGCTTCGGTTTTCATTCTGTCATTTGTCAAATTGTTTCATGCAATGCTCTGATACATGGTTAATGTCTCATTTTGTAAGGGTTCAAAGTAGAATGTTCAATCTGTCATAAAAGTGTTCAAACTTATGCATCAAGTTATGTGAGAATAAAGCATTGAAAAAGAATTGTTCAAGCTATATAATATGAACAATTACAATTATGCTTTGACATGGTTAAGTAAAGTCTTTGTGATCGGTCATTCTATTGTTAAAGTTTGTTGATTTTTCCATGTTCACTATGCATTTAAAAGGTTACATAAAGTTGTTTCAAGGTCTTAGTTCAAGTTGTAAGTCAAGTGAAAATTTTACATTACTCTGATTCACTCCCTCCTCTCAGAGTAATTCATCTTCCAACAATGTTGAGAACCCTTTTAGAACCAAGTGTAGAGTTGTCCAAAAATACCACAAGTAATTAGAATGATGATGACTAACATTGGGATCCAAAAGCCTTGATTTATTGCACATATGGGTGCATGTCATTCTCTTGTTATTTTTCAACTACATATGGTGGTTGCTACATTTATTAAATGTGAGATCAGCCATATTAAAACCCCCATACATGATCCACTAAGTAGTAGGAAGAGACTAAGAAATCCAATATTAGATATTAATATTTCAACCATACCATTTGAAGTGTAAATATTAATAAGCCTCAAGGGAATGTTTATTATGCTTATAATACTACTAGAAAATATGATCAAGAGTGGATTGTGCTCTTTTAGCTAGCCTTCTAGCATGGGAGAATAGGTATTTTATTTAATTTTCAATATTTTATTATAGACATATTGTGTGCTCTTCATTTTTATAACTTCACTTGTTATTAGATCATTTTTTGTCCATAGAATTACAAGTTACAAATTTTCACTTAAAAATATTTTATTAGTAATTTTTTGGGACACTATTTAATCTTCTACGATAACATAGAAAGATTGTACCTTGCAATTCAACTATACTATAATCCAAATAATTTAATAGAAAATGATGAACTTAAACTTTTATGTATTTTGAATTATACATTAAAATAAAATAACTCTTTTAAGGATACAAGGAGGGATGGTGCAAGCGTTGGTGTGGGCGGTGGTCTGTAGCAGGCGGCTTCCTGCATGTCGTGTTTTGTCACTTCATGTCATTCATTTTCCTTGTGCTGGTGCTACTGACCATCGTTGGTGTGGGGGTGTGTTTTGTAGTGTGATTTGGGGGTGGCTTCTTTTTCTTTGGTTTCTTTTCCTGCCGGATATGGGTTTGTTATCATTCCTATGCGTGCAATAGCTTTGGGGGAGGCATTTCTTTTTTGCTCCTCCTTTATTAGTGTGGTGAGTTTGGGGCTCTCTCTCTTGGCCAAGTCCGCTTCTTCTACTAGATTTAAAGTGGAGTGGCGATGTGCTTGCGGGTTTTGTTTCTTGGTCTATGTTCCTCTTTCTTTTTTCTCTCTTTGGCTATGGAGCCTCTTAAAAGGCATTCAAATAGTGAAGGGTCTTCCTCATTGGGGGGTGTTCCCAAAATAAATAAATAAAGTGAATGGTTGCTTGGAGCGTTTCCAGGATCGTCCCATTCTAGTGATTCAACCGGACTCTATTGCAGAGGATGTATCTTATCTGAGTAATCACACTCTAATATGTAAATTCATGGGTCTTCATCTTTCTCTACTAGCACTAGAATAATGGACTTGACGGGTTTGGAATCCTTAAGCAGATATGGAGATAATGTTGGCTGCTAATAATTATTTTATGGTTGTATTTTCATGCATGGTGGATAGGAATAAGGCTTTTGAAGGTGGTCCACATTTTTACAATCAGATTAGGCTCTTCATCAAACCTTGGCATGAGGGTTTCAACTCTACTAAAGAATTTCCTACATGAGTTCCATTTTGGATTTGTTTGCCTTGGCTTCCTTTGGAATTTTGGAGAAGTGATATTTTGCACATGATAGCTTGGCTGCTAGGAAATCCAGTTGGGCTTGCTCTCCAAAATTTGGACAAGAAGGTAATCTCCTATACCAAAATTTGTGTTGAAGTTGATTTGAATAATCCTTTACCTAATTCTATGAAAGTTTTTGTGGGATCCTCTTCCTAGATTCAACAACTCGATTATGAAACTCTCCCTTTTCATTGTTGTGTTTGTCATGAATATGGGAGATTTTAATGCCGTTTCTTGTTTAAAGGAGAAGAGAGGGGGTATTTCCAAGTTGGACCCTGTTGCATTTGTTGGAAATATGTGCCTCAAACATTACAGGCTAAAACCTCCATTAGAGCCAAGTCGGTGTGACATCTTCATTGTCTGGCCAACTAGTAGTTTGATTCATTTTGTTTTGAACAGGTCGTTGTGACCTTGTTACTGTCTTGTTGAAAGGTTACACTTTGGAGCTACCACTATGACAAGGAGTGTTCATTATGACCTCTTAGCGCTCAGGAGACCTTTGGCCGAAAGGCCATTCAATCGTGTATCAGGGAGACTCTTGGCAACCATGGTCTTCAGGATAACTAAGGGTTCTCACTAAGAAGTCTCAGCGAAGTGTTAATGTCTTGCTGACAGGAATACTATTGGTGTCTTTTCTGTAACAAATAGATCCCGATGTGAGGTCTTAGCGAACAGTGGAAGTCTTGCCGATGGGGACACATTCAAGCGTTCTTCGGAGTAACTCAAAGTAGTCAAAGAAATGTCTTAGCGATTGAAGGATGTCTTGCCGATAGCTAATGGCTATCGGGGTAACTCAAGGTCCCGAGAAGACATCTCAGTGAACGTTGAAGGTCTCACCAACAGAAACACCTTTTGAAGTCTTCGGTGTAGCTCTTGGCGAATGTTGGTCATCGGTGGAACACGGTGGTTTCGGTAAGAAGCCCCAGCAACTTTGATGAGTCTTGCCGATGATGAAGAGTCTTCGGAATAGCTTAGAGATCTCGGAGTAAAGTCTTAGCAAAGGGCGATGTCTTAGCGACTGTTGAAAGCTTCAGGGTAAGTCTTGGAGTTCAGTAAGATCTCTCGGCAATAGACAAAGTCTTGGCGACTATTCAATGGAGCTCGATATGACTTGTGACTTTGGTATAACTTTTGGTGACTCGCTATGATCTCCTAGCGAAAGTGGTAGGTCTGGGCGACTGCTTGATGACTCAGTGTAACTCATGGAGTTCGATAGAATGTCTTGGCGACTACGGTGACTCCTGGCAATATCAGTATGAAGTCTAAGTGGCATCAACAAGACACTATTAGTGTCTCACCAAGATGCCAACACAGTGCGAATTATGTTGACCGAGTAAGACCGTCCTATGTGGAGTCTCGTGGACCAATAGGAGAAGTTGAATCTGAACTGTTGGAAGACAATCAGTTGTGACGGTTCTGTGAGGAAGCTCAACGAATAGGGAACACCATGGATATAGTCTACTGTTGCAGATGCTCGTCGGTTCGAAGTTTGGTTGATTGACGGATGATGTATGATCAGTAAATGATTTATGTTTTGTATAGACTGTAACTAGAAGTTTTTGTACAAGTTTGTTCATAATGAATGTTGTATAATGACACCAAAAAGATAAGTCTATCAATTGTATGTAATCTCAATTACTATAATACAAAGTGATTTCTCTTGGTGTGGTGGGTTTTTCTCCCGTAAGGGTTTTCCCACATATATCCGGTGTTCTTGTGTGATTGTCAAAACTCTATTTTTGTTACCTATTTCATAGTGCATCTTAATTGGACTGTAATTGTAAATTTTAAAGTGTATCTGCATTCTTCCCTAAGGTATTGATGTTAGGAGAATTGTTTTCCACATCTAATTTTCCTTACAAGTGGTATTAGAGCCTGGCCAGTTGTGTTATCCTTGTGGGTACGTTGGGTTTTTTGAGTCAGTTCTGTTCAGTGGGAGTCTTGTAGAAAATTATTATTTCTGATTACAAGTTGAGATGGCTAGTACATCTAGAAAGTTTGAAATAGAGAAGTTCAATAGCAGTAACTTTAAGTTGTGGAAACTCAAGATGGAGGATCTTCTAGTTGATCGTGATCTTTGGATTGTTGTGTCCGAAACTAAACCTACAAGCATGAAGCAAGAGGATTGGTATCTTGCAGATAGGAAGTCTAAGGGGCTGATAAGGCTCTGTTTGGTAGATTCAGTCCTTCTGAATGTGCATGAGGAGAAGACTGCATCTTCCTTGTAGAATAGACTTGTGTCTATTTATCAGAGGAAATCTTTGGTGAATAAACTATTCCTGAGGAAGAAGTTGTATTCTTTGAGAATGCAGGAAGGAGGGTCTATGGCTAATCATTTGAACGCATTTAATATGTTGATTGCTCAATTGACATATGTTGGTGTGAAGACTGAAGAAGAGGATCGCTATATGCTATTGTTGTGTTCTTTGCCAGAGTCATGGGATCATCTGGTGATGGCTATTAGGAGTACAACATTGAATTTCAAGATGGAAGATGTTGTTGCATCATTGTTGTTAGAAGAGATGAGAAGGAAATCTTCTGAGATGGCGAAGGAAGCTCTTACTATCAGAGGAATACTGAAAGAGAAAGGCAAGAAGAAGGACAAGAAATCAAAATCAAAATCAGAGGGGAGATCAAAGTCTCCTGGCAAGAAGTCCAAGGTGAAGTGTTGGAACTATGGGCAACCTGGTCATGTCCGAAAGGATTGTAAAGAGGAGAAAAAGAAGAAGAAGGGATCTTCCGATAATGATTCTTCTCATAGTGATGGTGATGCCTTCATTGCAGGCTTGGCTACTCAGGCATCAGATGATGTCTGGCTGTTCGATTTTGGAGCATCTTTCCACATGACATCTCACAAAGAATGGTTCATGAAGTATGAAGAATACAATGGTGGAAAGGTGTAATTGGCAAGTGATTCAACTTTAGAGATTTTTGGTCCTGGAAGAGTCAAAATACAATTTCTTGATGGCAGAGTAAAGGGAATTAATGATGTTATGTACATACCAAGTCTGGCTCGAAATCTATTGTCTGTAAGTATGCTGAATGATATTGGAGTACAAGTTACGTTCTCTGGAAATGGCTACAAGATGACTAGAGGTTCAATGGTGCTGGCTAGAGGTGCTCGAATTGGTACCTTGTACAAGCTAGATGCACAGGTTGTTTAATGTAATAGTGTCTCTAGAAAGTCACTAAAAGTTGCTCATGGAGGTAAAGAGGGAAATATCCCTAATTTTGTAAACTCTATGGAAGTAAAACTTCCTACAGAGAAGACTATGCTTTGGCATCATAGGTTAGGCCACATAGGAGAAAAAGGTTTAAAAACCTTGAAGAATAAAAACCTAGTTGAGGGGCTCGAAGATTGTAATCTTGAATTTGAATTTTGTGAACACTATATATATGGAAAGCAGCACCGTGTTTCATTTTATTCCAGTCCTCATAAATCTTCTGGTTTATTAGATTATATTCATTCAGATGTGTTTGGTCCAATGAATGTTCCTTCTTTGTCTAATTCAAGATACTACATATTGTTCATTGATGATTATTCAAGAAGAGCATTTGTATATTTTCTGAAGAGTAAATCAGAAGTATTCAGTCAATTTAAAGAATTTAAAAATCTTGTTGAAAATCGGACTGGTAGAAAAATAAAATGCTTAAGGACTGATAATGGCGGTGAATTCTGTTCTAATGAATTTGAAAGATATTGCAAAGACCATGGAATTAAAAGACACAAGACTACACCTTATACTCCACAGCAGAATGGAGTTACAGAAAGGTTCAATAGGACAGTGATGGAGAGAGCACGAAGTATGTTGAGTAGTGCTAGCTTCGAGGAAAAGTTTTGGGCTAAGGCTGTATCTATTGCATGTTATTTAATTAATCATTCTCCAAATTCTGCTCTTGTTGAGAAAACACCTTTGGAAGTGTGGTCTAGTAAGAAGCCTTCACTTAGACATGTTCGTGTTTTTGGCTGTGAGGCATATGCTCATGTGTCGAATGTAAAAAGATCTAAACTGGAGAACAAGGTTGTCAAATGTATTTTTATTGGCTATAGTGCCATCATAAAAGGATACAAGCTTTGGAATCCTGATATAGAGAAGGTTGTATACAGCGAAAGTGTAATATTTCATGAGCTGAAACCTTCCACTTTGGATCTGCAGTCAGAGACAAAGACAGAAAATGATAAGGATGTAGCATTAATTCCCCCTACACCAGAGAAAGAGGAATTGAAAATTCAAAATGTACCTAAAACTGAGGAGAGCTCAAGTAGTTCAAATAGTTCTGAGGAAGAAGAACCTCAGCCTCAACCTCAGCAAGTGAGGAGGTCAACCCAAGAAAGAAAACAACCAGATAGGTATGGGTTCTCTTTGATAGATTCTACTTGTGCCTATGCTTTAATTTCTAGCACTGATGAGCCTAGGACTATGAAAGAGGCATTTAAAATGTCAGATTCAGATTCTTGGTTGGAAGCCATGGAAGAAGAGATGGAATCATTAGATAAAAATGAAACCTGGAGTCTGGTGCCCTTGCCTAAAGGCAGAAAGGTTGTTGGCTGCAAATGGGTATTTAAGAAAAAGATTGGTCTAGATGGTAGTGTAGAAAAGTACAAGGCGAGATTGGTTGCAAAGGGTTATTCCCAGGTAGAGGGAATCGATTATGGGGAAATATTTTCTCTTGTAGCGAAGCTGACATCTATCAGATTTCTATTGTCACTTGCAGCAGCGTATGACTTAGAGGTTGAACAGATGGATGTGAAGACAACATTTCTTCATGGTGATCTTGAAGAAATCTATATGTCTCAATCTAAGCACTTTTTTGAGAAAGGTAAAGAAAAATTGGTATGCAAATTAAAGAATTCTCTATATGGGTTAAAGCAGTCACCTAGAATGTGGTACCAAAAATTTGATACTTTTGTATTGTCTTTGGAATTTGTAAGATCAAAATTTGATCACTACATATATTATAAAGCTGAAAGTGATCAGGTACTTGTTATTGCTCTCTATGTTGATGATATGTTGTTCATAGGAAATAGCAAGCTTATGATTTCTGATCTTAAGTCTCAGTTGTCTGCTAAGTTCAAAATGAAGGATCTTGGTGCAGCAAGGTATATTCTGGGGATGGAGATAACCAGGGACAGGAAGAGTAGAAAGCTTTGGCTTAGTCAAAGTAAGTATGTTAGGACTGTTCTTGAGATATTTTGTATGAATGATTTCAAACAACTAGTGGTTCTAGTCGTGCATGGAACGAAGCTATCTATTGAGGACTGTCCAAAATCTCCTACTGAGATGGAGGACATGACCAGTGTACCCTATGCTAGTGCAGTAGGAAGTCTTATGTATGCAATGGTCTATACAAGGCCAGACATTGCCCAAGCAATGGGAGTACTTAGTCAATTTATGGCTAATCCAAGAAGAACGCATTGGGATGTTGTGAAGAGAGTGTTTAGGTATTTGAAGGGAATTTCAGATTTTGCTTTGTGTTACCATGGGAATTGGTTGAATCACAGAGGACTCTCATCATTCGTGGATATGTAGATTGATTGGCGGGGACATTGAGAGCAGGAGATCCACCAGTGGATACATTTTCATGATAAATGGTGGTGCAGTGAGTTGGATGAGCAAGCGGAAATCTATAGTCGCTTTGTCCACTACAAAGGTTGAATACATGGCAGCTACTCATGCTTGTAAAGAAGTTGTATGGTTGAAATGTTTGTGTTCTAACATTGGTTTTGATGCAGGAAATAACTATTTTCTATGTGAGTCAGAGTGTAATTTGTCTGGCAAAGAACCCTACTTTCCATGCCAGGATGAACATATTGATGCATAGTACCACTTTGTACGAGATATGGTGGAGGATGGAAAGGTCAGTTTGGAAAAGGTTGATACTTTGGAGAATTTTGCAGATTCATTGACGAAGCCAATGAGCATAGACAAGTTCAGGTGGTGTGCCAGTTTGATGGGCCTTAGTGCCCATGATTTTCAATAAGTTATGTTGTGCTCTGGAGGTGCCTGTATGATCCTCGTCAAGTGGTAGATTGTTGGAAATATGTGCCTCAAACATTACAGGCTAAAACCTCCATTAGAGCCAAGTCAGTGTGACATCTTCATTGTCTGGCCGACTAGCAGTTTGACTCATTCTATTTTGAACAGGTCAATGTGACCTTGTTACTGTCTTGCCGAGAGGTTACACTTTGGAGCTATCGCTGTGACAAGGAGTATTCGTTATGACCTCTTAGCGCTCGGGAGACCTCTGGCCGAAAGGCCATTTAATCATGTATCAGGGAGACTCTTGGTGACCATGGCCTTCAGGATAACTAAGGTTTCTCGCTAAGAAGTCTCAACGAAGTGTTAATGTCTTGCCGACAGGAATACTGTTGGTGTCTTCACCGTAACAAATAGATCCCTGTGTGAGGTCTTAGTGAACAGTGGAAGTCTTGCCGACGGGGACACATCCAAGCATTCTTCAGAGTAATTCAAAGTAGTCAGAGAAACGTTTTAGTGACTGAAGGATGTCTTTCCAATAGTCGATGGCTATCGAGGTAACTCAAGGTCCTAGGAAGATGTCTTAGCAAACGTTGAAGGTCTCACCGACAAAAACACCTTTTGAAGTCTTCGGTGTAGCTCTTGGCGAATGTTGGTCATCGGTGGAACACAGTGGTTTCAGTAAGAAGTCCCGACAACTTTGATGAGTCTTGTCGACGATGAAGAGTCTTTGGAATAGCTTAGAGATCTCGAAGTAAAGTCTTAGCGAAGGGTGATGTCTTGGCGACTATTGAAAGCTTCGGGGTAAGTCTTGGAGTTCGATAAGATCTCTCAGCAATAGAAAAAGTCTTGGTGACTATTCAATGGATCCCAATATGACTTGTGACTTCAGTATAACCTTTGGTGACTCGCTATGATCTCTTGGCGAAAGCAGCAGGTCTGGGCAACTGCTTGATGACTTGGTGTAACTCATGGAGCTCGATAGAACATCTTGGTGACTATGGTGACTCTTGGCGATATCGGTATGAAGTCTAAGTGGCATCGGCAAGACACTATTAGTGTCTCACCAAGATGCCAACACAGTGCAAATTCTATTGATCGAGTAAGAACGTCTGATCCAAGTGGATCTTGAAGGCCTCAAAAATCCAACAGCTTCAGAGTCTCCTGGAACTAGCATCTATGCATAGAGCATAGCAATACGATCCTGACGCAACTCGAAGCACATCAAAAGGTGTATGTTTGCTCGAGATATGCTCAGTCAAAGTTAAACGAGGATCGAGGATGCTAGATGGTTCACTAGAAAATTGACTATCCTAAAATTAGGTGAAAGTAGTCTCAGATCAAAGAGCTCACCGACAGGATTCTGATGCAATTTGAATCGTGTCAAAAGGAGATCGTACGTGCGAGTTATGTTTGGTCAAAGGTTCGGTCAAACAGGGTACCAAAGCCATCAAAAAGGCAAAAAAATTGATCATCTTAGAATTTGTTGAAATTGGCATCAAATCGAAGTGCTTGTCGAGATGATTCCGACGGCATTTTTTTCGTCGAAAATGGACATCATATGCAAGAGATACAGCCAGTCAAAGTTCTGGGTTGACTTGGTGGACCAGAGGTGCAGTGATGATGTCAGCATCTGTACATTATGACATCAGAATCCATAAGGAATCCGAAGTGGACCAATCACAGTTTGGCATGTGTCTATCCGTATAGATGATGTGGCATTCCGTACAAGATGATGTGGCAGTACAGGTGGCTACCGAGTCAGCAAGTGACGTGGACGGGTTCGGCGAATTGTCTCCTAACATGTGGTAATTGGTGGCAATACAGTTGGTAGTGATTGTGCGGCTGATGTGTCTCTATCAGCAAATTAAATCATGCCACGTGGTAGTCTTCTTGAGTGACACGTGCCCCTCCTCTTTGCGTCGGCAGTCTGCGAGTGAGTTTGTTTGTTGAGCAAAAGTTTGGGGGGCCTCGGACTCGAACCCGTAACCTCCTGCAAAACAGTCGGGCGGTTGCACCGTTACACCACTGAACCTTTCCTTATTTAGATTGAGAACTCTGTTTGTTTTTTTTATTAAATTCGAAGGTGATTCGTTTAAAAATGTGGCTGGTGGGGTTTGAACCACTGACCACGCGGCATGCAAAATTAATGCTCACCGTTTCACCATCGATACCCAACGAAATATGTATAGGGGTCGTTTAGTTTTGTTGCATGGTTGAACCCGAATTCATAACAAATGGCTTATAAGCCAAAAATGTGAACAACCCACCTAGAAAAATGACAAGAGGGGGTTGTAAACGACTTGTAATGTTTGGTAAAGGGGTTGTTTTTGTTGTTTTGATTGTTAAGCCTTATTTGGCTTAATTTTATGTATAAAAGGGGGAGAAAAGTGAGAGTGTTCTCATTCCGGGATTAAGGAGACTTGAGGAGTCTTGTGAGAATTTTCTCTTGGGAGAATTGGGGAAATTCTTGTAAAGTGTGTTCTCATTTCTTAGCTCTTTGAGAGTTTTGTTGCTCTTAGTAAAGGGTTTATGGGGAAAGTGAGAATTTTCTTGTAATGGGCTAAGTGGTCTCAAGGGAGAAGAGATAATAACTTAGTGAGTCCTTTGAGAGATTTTGTACAACTTTTGAGTCCTTTGTAAAGGTTTGATGCCTATGTACTCTTGTGTGAGAGAGAGTTGCAACTTTATTGTTTGAAAGCATTGTAAAGGTGAAGGAGTTAGGCACGAACATGTTGCTAGAAAGATCCTGTCATTGCAGTGTGGAAGCAGGAAGAGCCTGAAGTGCAAGAATCTTCCTGGGAAGCAGATTGTAACTCAGTGAAAGACCATGGTGATGTAAAAGAAGTTGCATCATAATAATGGCATTGATCGCGCTTATTTGCGGATCCGGAGACGTAGCCAGAATCTAGTGAACTCCATAATCAAATCTTTGTCTCTCTTTTCTTGGTGCATGATTTTTGTTAGCTTCTTTACTTTCCTATGTTTTATGTGGTTATTTGCTCAATTCACAAGCATCGTCAGTTATGATATTAATTTTAAATTTGTATCCTGGTGAATCTAACAAGTTGTTAAGTGATTCATAGTAAGGAGTTTATGGATCACCGTCCTATGTGGAGTCTCATGGACCAATAGGAGAAGCCGAATCTGAACTATTGGAAGACAATTGGTTGTGACGGTTCTGTGAGGAAGCTCGATGGACAAGGAATGCCATGGATATAGTCTACTATTGCAAATGCTCGTCGGTTCGAAGTTTGGTTGATTGACAGATGATGTATGATCAGTAAATGATTTTTGTTTTGTACAGACTGTAACCAGAAGTTCATGTACAAGTTTGTTCATGGTGAATGTTGTTGTATAATGACACCAGAAAGATAAGTCTATCAATTGTATGTAATACAAAGTGATTTCTCTTGGTGTGGTGGGTTTTTCTCCCATAAGGGTTTTCCCACATATATCTGGTGTTCTTGTGTGATTGTCAAAACTCTGTTTCTATTATCTATTTCATAGTGCATCTTAATTGGACTGTAATTGTAAATTTTAAAGTGTATCTGCATTCTTCCTTGAGGCATTGATGTTAGGAGAATTTTTTTCGCATCTAATTTTCCTTATAGCATTACTTCTTATAGACAACATGGCTAGTCTAAATCTTATTGATGTGAAACCTAATAATGGCATCTTAACTTGGAATAATTGAATGTGTGGTGATGTTGCTTATTTCTGAGAGACTGGACAAGTTTCTTATCTCCTGTTATGGATAGTTGGTCCACCAACTCTGATATTATGGATTGGTGAGGTTTGGATCATTGATCGATTAAAATTTCTATTGTTCCTTCCAGAACCCATAAAAATACCTCTTTCAAGTTCCAACTCATGTGGCTACGAGATCCTTCTCTCCATGGTTTGATGATTGATTGGTGGAGTATGGGGAAACCTGCTTTTGGTACAACTATACATACCTTTGTCAAGATATTGTAATTTGTGAAATATAGACTCAAGACTTGTGGAATATGCAGTGTTTTGAGAATCTCCATTAGAATAAGTTGTCAACTCAAGCTCATTTGGATTCTATCACTCACCAAATTTGATATCTTGGTCTCACAATTGAGCTATGTAGGGAAGAGGCTAGGGAAAATAAGGCTCTTCATGAATGGGAGCTGAGGGAGGAGATTTTTTGGAAGCAAAAGTCCCAAATTGATTGGCTTCAGGAGGGAGACAGAAATATTGCCTTCTTTCACCACTCTGTGGTTGTTAAGAAAAATGGTAATCTTATCAATTCTCTTGTTTCTTTTGAGGGAGTTCAGGTTTCTTCTCAAGCTGACTTGTCCCAGGAGGCTGCTCATTTATTTTCAGCTCTTTTTATTGAGGATTCTCCCCTTGTGAGTGTTGAAGAAAATTCTATTTTGGCTTGTATTCCTTCTTTGGTGTCTCATGAGATGAACGAGGCTCCTTTATGACCCATATCCTTGTAGGAACTGGAGACTATTGTGTTTCAAATGAAAAAAGGTAAAGCCCCTGGCCCTAATGGTTTTCCTACTAAATTTTATCAAGTCTTTTGGGATATTGTCAAGGAGGATCTCTTGGAGGTTGTTCAGGAATCTCAAAGGAATAAAGAAATTTTGAAGGCCATGAACTCCACTTTTTTGGCTCTTATTCCAAAAAAGGAAGGGGCTTGTTCCTTGGATCAATTTCGTCCCATTTCCCTTTGTAATGTGGTTTATAAGATTATTACTAAGTTGATTACAGAAAGACTGAAGGCTTGGCTCAATTCTTTGATTTCCAATGAGTAGGGGGGATTTGTGGTAGGTAAAAAAAATTTGGATAGGGTTGTTATTGCTACTGAGGCTTTTCATTCTATGGAAATCTCTAAGGAGAAGGCTATGTTGACTAAGCTTGATATGGAAAAAGCCTATGATAGATTCAAATGGGCCTTCTTGCAGAAGATTCTCTTAGCTTTTGGTTTTGATAGAGAATGGGTTGATTGGATCATGAGTTGTGTGACTTCTACTTCCTTTTCGATGCTTATCTATGGATAACCTTCAACATTATTTGGAGCCTCTAGGGGTCTTCAACAGGGAGACCTGTTGCCCCCTTATTTGTTCATCATTATGGCTAAGGGGATGGGGAGGTTTATCAATTCCTATGTTTGCAATGGATTGATTCAGGGTGGTGTTGGCATAACATTTTTTCATCTCTATCTCATCTTCAATTTGTTGATGATACGGGTTTAATGGGGTGGAAAAAATAAATGAAGTTGTGCATTTCAAGAAGGCTTTGGATACTTATTTGGTTGTCATAGGTCAAAATATTAATGATCACAAGTCCTTTATTTACTTTTTCAATACTCTTCATCTTATTCAAGAAAGGATTGCTCAAATTCTTTGATTTCAAATTGGCAATCTCCCTTTACTTTATCTGGGGATTCCCCTCACGGTGGGCCCTCAACTAAAAGAGATTTGGAATAATGTGTTGGATAAATTCCGCAGGAGGGTTAATCATTGGACTCATAGGTAGTTGTCTTCGGCGGGTTGTGTGGTTCTACTAAAATCTGCGGTTCATGTGGGAGTAAGTGGTGACTCCCCAACACCCCCAGGAATAGTTTTTAGACCAAAACCACTTCCACAAGAGATAGAATGGCAAGAAAGCTTGCTTCACAATGCAAGATTGATTAATGGTTGAATGCTTCAATAATCTTGAATTGATTGAATGCAAATGTACATGAGATACCTTGCTTATAAAGGTAAGGTTGAGAGATAGGATTAGAAAAGATCATGACAAGTGTCTTAATCCTATAATATGACATAACTAACAAACTAATCACCTAGGAAACAAGCACTATAGCTAGTTAAGATAAGTTATAGAAAACCCAACTAAGACTTCTAGAAAGAATATTATATCCTAAGTAAACTTAACCATGTGAATATGTCCCCTAATTACCTAGTGAATGAATTAGCTAGGTACAAGACATTTATTCACACCAACACCCCCCCTTAAGTGCAACTTAGGGAGAAGATTATTATGCAAACTATGCAAATATGAAGGATATGACTATGGGTCCTGGCTACTAGGCCATGTTAGGTACTCATTTACAAATGTAAATGAAAATGCAATCTCTCACAAGTGGAGAAAAGGAGAAAACCCTATGGGACAAAACTCCTCTCCAAAAGAGAAAACAAAACAAAACAAAACAAACATGATGTATGGAGGACTCAATGATACCCCTAAGGACTACATCCATCATGTATATACAATCATTTACCCCCCCATAAGAGGGAAGTAGAGAGATAAGATATCCCCCCATAATGAAGAATCTCCAATGCCGATGAAGAATGCTTGAAAATAAAAGATGATCCACTATCTGCAAGCAACACATCTTCCCTTATGAAGAAACAAATCCATTAGTTGATGAAGAAGCCACTCCATGTCCAAATGAAAGGAGTAAGAATGAACGCTCAACATGTATGCCTCTGAAAACTGAGTAGGAGTCTCTAAGCTTGAATGAGCCACAACATAATCATGTTCAAACTCAACCAAGAAACATGACAAATCAAGTGAAGGAGGAGACTCATGAATTTCAATCTCCAAAGACAAATTAGATGGTAGAACAACTGTGTTGAAACTGTCATCAAAGAGGAGAGAAACCCCTCAAGTGTGTCCTCCAAATTTGCAGTATGAGACTCTAAAAACAAGTTAGAGATACCTGTCAAATATTCATCCCACAAAGCAAGATCTGAAAAATATGATCATCTTGTTGAATAGAAGCATTACTAGCTAAAGAAGTAGGAGGTGGAGGAGTAGTAAGCTTAGCACGAATCTCTAGAATACCAAGGTGTAGATGACCAAACTTCTCCTCACTAACATAGTTCACACTCAATGGGGTGTGTGATGCATTCAAAGGAACATTATCTTCTTCTGAAGCAAAATGTGAAAAGCAATACACACAAGATGAATGATCAACCATCTCGATAGCAACAATATCCCTAGTCTCCAAGTCCCTTATGTACACTCTATCTAGATTAAACTCAATTGTTTTACCTTTACCCCCATAAGTAATTTGATAAATAGAAAGGAGATTAGTGGACAAGGAAGGAACACAAAGAACATCATTGAAAGTCCCTTCCCCCATATCAATATAACCCTTCCCACTTACCTTCATATATGTATTGTTACCCATCAATATATGAGGTGAATTACAAGGCTCAAAAGAAGAGAACATATCCATAGAAGATGTCATATGATGAGATGCCCCTAAATCAAGAAGCCATCCTTGTGATTCAAGACTTACAGAGGCTAAGAGTGCTTGTCTGATTGAGATGATGATGAGAGTGTTGTTGATTGTGATGTTGAAGAATAAGTAGAAGACACTAACGAGGGAAGTTGAATGTTATTCTTTTGAAGAAGGTGTGTGAGTTCATCAATATTCTTATTATAACATCTATGCTCATCATGTCCTAGCCTTTTACAATATGCACATTTGAACTTCTTCTTTTTAGATGATTCCTCTTTTGAAGATGATGTAGTTTAGGAGTGTTATGTGAAGGAGAATATTTACCTTGCTCATTTGACTTGGGTTCCTTATTCTAATTCTTACCTTTGCCACTTGAAGCCTTTGTATCCTTTGCAAAAAGAGCATGAGATGTAGAAGACTTCAATGTGCCCATGTGGACCAACTTTGTTTGTTCCCTTATGAGCTAAGTTGTAAATTCATCAAGAGTAGGCATTTCGTATGCATTGCCAAGGGCATCCATTGTAGCATAGAATGTAGAAACAAACACCAAATAATTAGGACCAGGCTTAGCAAGAATAGAAATTATCAACTATTCATCCTCTTTAGTGACCCCATAATTATATAATTGGAATCTAAGAGAATTGATCTTAGAGAAGAAGTCTTGCAAATTGTCAAAATCTGAAGGATTAAGACTCATTAGTTCATTACCCAACTTGAATTTCCTCATCTTATCTGGCTTACCAAAGAGACTCTCTAAAGTAGTCAAAACTTGATTAGGATGTGTGCAAGATGCAACATGATATCTAAGATTTGGAGAAATGGTCAAAAGAAGAGTACCAAGAGCTTCATCCCTTCTATCAAGCCATTTCCTTATTTCTATAGCTCCATTGGGTTCTAGATCTTGACCAAATGTGATTCTTTGCAACTTCAATTTTAACAATAATAACTCCATTTGAGTTCTCCACTCATGATAGTTATATGGAATTAGAGATACAATTTTGGAAAATCCATGATACAATCAAATGTTACAAGAGAGGAACAACAAATTCCCTTCACAATACAAGCAATTAACCCCTTTGTCCCAAACAAGATTACACTTTTTGCAAATTTACAACAATGTATCCCAAACTACCAAATCAACTACAAACTAAAATTATGAAAATATAGAAATAAATCTACAAAAATTACATGAATAGAACTGAAGTTCTCCTGAATACCTTCCCAATGCCACAAATTTAGGGAAAATTGGAGTCCAAAGAACAAGATATGAGCTCGAAGGAAAAAAACAAAGATTTGTCTTCAACCTAAAAAAAATGGCACAAAATTGTAAAATTTCTGCAAAGCATCTGCACCACTGAAAAATTCAAACTTCCAACTTTTCGATGATATTTCATTTCAAAAAATTTGCCTTCGTTAGCCAAAGTTATGAGAAAATTAAAAAAAGGCTCGTAAAAGGGCACTTGGGGGAAAAACATAGACCAGTGAAGGCTAAATTGACGCAATTTCTTAGCACCCGGGGCTAACTTTTTGGTTCTCCATATGATCGGACTGTTGGCTGGAATAAAAATCAACTGTGGCCTAAAAAAATGACTTGAGGTGATTAAAATAGTCGTCAGCCTTCAGATTTTTAAAGACAAAGTTTTAATATAAATAAACCCTACCTAATATAATGTTGACCAGGTACTAACCATTCGACGTAGACCCTATACAAATCCTACGGTTTACACCAAAATTTCGTACAAGAAAATACTATGAAAAATTAAAGCTCATACCATGGAAAAACCATACAAACCCTGCTAATACAACATTACTAGTATAGTATGATAGCCGACAAAACAAGGACTATGGGTCAATGGCTATAAACAAAAAAATTTATTCAAAACCACCAATAATAATTATTCAAAAACCCATACCCTTAGGTGGATTCTTTTGTACTTCTGACGGCCAAATTAGACAGCTAAAGTACACTAGAGCAGATCTATGCCTTGACCGTCAAATGATATGCCAATGTAGGTTGATGCCGAGGTGATATTGATTGGGCCAAGCAATCAATAAGTTTGTACGCCAATGCAAAAGAGGGTACAAAGAAGACAGCAATCTAAAACTTTCTACAGTGTCGATGGAGAAAAGACTTCGACCACCTTGATTCGATCAACCCACAGACTTTGTACAAATGACACTAATGCAAGTACCAGGGATGTGACTGACGACAATAAAGGAGATTGGCCGATGGAATTTTTCAAAGATGTCGACCAATGGGACCCTGCAAACAATCAATGTCGATGAAGACTAATAGGTATCATCGATTATATTGTCCACAGAAAATTAAATATAGCCCCAACAATAATTTTGGAATAAATGCCCAATACAAATATAAATTATTTGCTTGAATATAGAAAAAATTTGCCCCAAAAATTTGATAATCAAACAGCAAAAAAATATTTTTTTGCAAAATTGGAAAAATTGTACCACTCGGGAGGTTGTCCCAATAAAAAAAATTGCCTCAAAAACAACTTTACCCAAACTAGATGAATTTACAGTCAAAATTCATCTACACGACCACCTGATCTCAACCGTGAGGTCTTTGAAATCCCAATCTGCATCTAGCAAAAAACTTCAAACCGACATAATACTCTCAAATCTGGGAAGGAATTTGCAACACCTGAGAGCTTTGATACCATGTGGGAGTAAATAGTGACTCCCCAACACCCCCAAGAATAGTTGCTAGACCAAAACCACTTCCACAAGAGAGAGAATGGCAAGAAAGCTTGCTTCACAATGCAAGATTGATTAATGGTTGAATGCTTCAATAAGCTTGAATTGATTGAATGCAAATGTACATGAGATACCTTGCTTATAAAGGCAATGTTGAGAGATAGGATTAGACAAGATCATGAAAAGTGTCTTAATCCTATAACATGAGACAACTAACAAAATAAACACCTAGGAATCAAGCAATACTAGCTAGATAAGATAAGTTCTAGAAAATCCAACTAAGACTTCTAGAAAGAATCTTATATCCTAAGTAAACTTAACCATGTGAATATGTCCCCTAATTACCTAGTGCATGAATTAGCTAGGAACAAGACATTTATTCACACCAACAGTTCAGTCTCTTCCTATTTACTAATGTTTTGTGCAAGTGGCTCATGCCAGTTTTGTTAAGGAGTTTGATGCCCTCACTCATCAGTTCCTTTGGGCAGGTAATCTTCTTAATTCTAAGTGGAGTTTGGTGAAGTGAGAATATATTTGTAGGCCTAAATAGGAGGGGGGTCTTGCTCTCAAGTCTGCTAGTTTGATAGGTCAGACTTTAGCTACGAAGCTACACTGGCATTGGTGTACTTGTTAGGATCAAGACTAGGCTAGAATTCTCAATCTTAAGTACCTTGGTGGGGTGGACCTTGATGATGTTCCTCGGTATTGTCTCCAAGGAAAAGGGTCTATGATCTAGGATACTCTTAAAAAAGGGGCTAAGTTGATTAAAGAGGGCTTGTTTTGGATCTACAATAAGGGGTCTAAAGCCCTTTTTTGGTTTAATTTTTGGGATGGTTATCCCTCTATTATTTATATGTTTTCTCATTTGCAACCTCTCTGGGATAGCTTGACAAATGCGAGTTGGTGCAAGGTGGAGGACTTCAAAACTATTCAGTTATTGGGTCAGGTGGATGTGTGGTGTTGGAAGGATCCCCAAGAGTGGCCTCCAAGAGGTTCTGAGTTGGAGAGGCAGGAGCTTGCTAGCATTTTGGCTAGTAGAATGTGTAGTTCTATCCGAGATAAGGATATTTTGGCATGGGGTCCCAATCCAAAAGGTAGATTCTCAGTTGCCTTTGGATGTATGGAGCTAGATAAGCAGGTGTATGGAAAATTTGGGGTTCCTTGGTGGAATCAGGTTTGGAATAAATTTTCTTGACCAAATTGTAATTTCTTTTTGTGGTTGGTTGTTCAAAATAGATGTCTTACTTGGGAAAATCTATGAAAAAAGGGCTTTCGAGGTCCATCCATCTATGTTTTGTGCAATAATAATGAGTGTACTTCACACCTTTTCTTTCAGTGTCCTTATGCTAGGTATATTAGGCATTCTTGGTGGGGAGTTTGGGGATAGCCTTGTGTTCATGCCTCTTCTTTGATAGAATTTTGGGAAAGCTTGGGAAGACCCCCTGCTAAGGCGACTTTTCTTCAAATTACTTGGATTATTGGCCCTACCTTTATTATTTGGCATCTTTGGCTTAAGAGAAATAGGAGAATTTTTCAAGATGTTAAGCAGGTAGGGCATCTTTTATGGAGGAGGATCTTCAGCAATATCCAGGAGACTATTGTAGCTAAGTGTGATCTGTTAGTGACTGTGGATCTAAGTGATCCATCCAATGTGAGGAAGCTTCATTTGGAGGGCAACAAGTGTAGTTGCTCTGTTGGTAATGGCCCTCAACAGGTCAAGAAGAAGGTGCATCGGGAGGGTAGATGGCGACCACCCCCTCAAGGAGTTCTGAAGGTAAATTCTAATGGATCTTCTAGGGGGAATCCTGGGCATGCTAGGATCGATGGTATTGGTAGAGACAATAATGGAGGTGAGGTATTTTTCTTCTCTATTTATAAGGGTCGCCATTCTAACAATTTCATGGAGGCTCTGGCTATTTTTCATGCTATTGAAAGAGGTTGTTCTCTGAGATGGAAGAGGATTATTTGTGAATCTAATTCATAGATTGTAGTTGATATCCTAAACAAGCAACGATTTGATGGTGTTAATTGGAAACTAGCTATGGTGATCAAACAGATTATGAATATGTGCAAGTGCAACTCTTTGGAATTTGTTTCCTTCTATCATATTCTACAGGAATGGAATAGAGTGGCAGATCTTATGGTGAAGTGGGCTTCTAAGCATGTGAAGAGGTGGAATGTTGATGTCTAGGGACTTTTATCCTCAGAATTCTCTGTGTCCCTCAAAAAGATGATTATGGAAGACCTTCATTTGTAATTGGTTCCTTGGTTGGGTTCCTTTGGGGACTTTTGTTGTGGGGTTGGTTGGCTGCTTTTATGGGCTTTTGCTTGTTGCTTTGTAATGCATCTTTGGTTCAATAAATTTTTACCCCCTTTTTTTAAAAAAAAAAATTATATATTCTATAAATTTAATTAAATTATGTAAATTTTAATGTTTTCAATAAAATTTAATTATTAATCCATCATTAAAAATAGCATAACTAGTACTTAAATTATATAAAAACCACATATTCAAATTTCAAAAAATAAAATTATACCTTTTTTTTTTAGACTGCAGGAATCGGGTAGCACGACCCCATATAAACTGCAGTGTTCCTGGTAAACTTTTTAACGTGACCAGCGGCGCTGGCGTGACACGCCCTCTGGTACCACGGGGGTGGGGGAGACTAGACCTCGTGACCAACCTTCTGCAACAGGAAAGATTTAGCCAACCGAGCTAGGGCCCCAACCCCAAAAAATAAAATTATACCTCACTTTAAAATAAAATATCTTATAAATGTTTATATAAAAATATCTTATACACCAAATTAACATGATAATATTTGGGTGAGTCATACTCCTTGATTAACTCTATAACACTTTGAAGTGCTACTAAGCATCACTTAATGAAAATTCTTATATTTTCAAATAGTTATTTGAGGTTGCCTTTTACACGTAACCATATTTTTAAAGAAATATACAAAAAGCATATTTATAGAAACTATCATAGGTTTGTGTGAATCTATTTCTGGATTAGATTGTGTTAAAACTTTTTTCATCACAATCTAATTCAAAAATAGATTCGCGCAACAATATGGATTGTGGAAATTTATTATCATTATCATAGGTTTGTCATGGTTACCAATAATTAAGCAACCTCTATCTATTATTATATAGAAATACCCTTATAGAAACAAGCTCCACATATGACACCAGAAACAAGTCCAAGAACATACACCCAAAGACCGTTATAATTGCCTGCTATCAATGCAGGCCCCAAAGATCTTGTTGGATTCATGGAACATCCTAAGAGCATTTTGGAGGTAAAACATTCTCAGTTTATTAGTCCAACAATAGTCCATCTAAATCATAATGAAATTTGAAAACAAGTTTCATTATCAGTTCCACGCATACCTAGCAAATAAACCGTTGCAAGTTGCTATACCACCCACAACAACCCTTGACATTTGACCATGCTTCCTTTTACACCTAGCCTTATTTTTAAAATATTTATTTGAGGTTTCCTTTTACACCTAGCCATATTTTTAAATAAACATACGGAATGCAGAATTTAAATAAAAACTATCAAACCACATTTCCATGGCCACAAACCTTCCATTCTCCATTGGAGAAGAATTAAGCAACCTCCATCTATTATTATATAGAAATTCCCTTATAGAACCAAGCTCCACAGATGGCACAGAAATAGGTCCAAGAATGTACACCCAAAGACCGTTATAATTGTTTGCTATCAGTGCAGGCACAAGAGATCTTGTTGGGTTCATGGAACATCCTAAGAGTGTCCTAGAAGTAAAACATTCTCAATTTAGTAGTCCGAACATACTCCATCTAAAACATTATGAAATTTGAAAACAAGTTTCATTATCAGTTCCATGCATACCCAGCAAATAAACCATTACAAGCTGCTATACCACTCACAACAACCCCCGCCATTTGACCATGCTGTAGAATAAATCATCATTGAGCTAGTAGTTAGATTTTACAGTGGAACAAAAACTTCAACTAGAGGACTGTAATACATGAAATTTTTACTAAATGGGAGCAGTAGAGCTTTGATAGATTGTCTCACTTACTGCTTTAGGATCTATGGCTATTGCAAATATAACAATAGCTAGTATGAAGGTAAGGATGAATTCCACCACAAGTGATGTCAAAGGATGTCCCACAAGAACATTCACAGCAACATTAATGGATGTGTTTTTAATGATTTCGTTTAGTGTAGATGCAGTTGTTGTGGCGCCCGCAATCTGAGATACAATATAAATGGGCAGCTGGCAATATCACAAGCATACAAAGAAAATATTAGATTACAAAAAGAAGAGAAAAACACATATGTAAGGGCAAGATCATCCAAGCAAGATGCCACATGATGGATCATTTAAAATCCAATCCAATCTATATATTTATTTCTTTTTTTTTTATCAAGGAATCTATAGCATGCAAAGTCCAAGTTCAAATTGAGCAAGATTTAAATAGTACATTCTAAGCTTCAATTTGGTAAGGTGGCTCATCTAAAATTAGGTTAAAAGATGGGTTTGTTGAAAATCACAGTAATAAATAGATCTTACAGAAAAAAACTAATGTGATTTTGAATGAACCACCCAAAAAAATCAAATATTACTCAAACTAAAATTTAAAATTATACTCAATAACTCATCTTTTTAAATGAAAGTTCTCCCACATATGAGAAAGCAAGACTCACTGCAAGATTTATTTGAGCACCAAAGATGTGTCCCATAGTGTAGACTATCGCCATTATAACCAATCCAAAAATAGTAGTAACCCCAATGTGAGTTAAGACGTTATCTTTGGCTTCCAACATGATTCCTCCACACCCACCAAATACTAAGATAAAAGATGCCACCAACTTTGTTGCAGCGTATATAGAAAACTTACATGACTGCATTTGGCTATATATATATATATATATATGTCATACCTTTTTGTAGATTGTAGCCTCTGAAAATATTGTTTGTTTTAGTAGCTTAAGATCTTCCACCTGTTGGGTGTTGAAGACCAGCGGTCACCTTATCCATTGGTTATTTTTCCCTCCAAATGATGTTTCTTGACATTCTATGTTATTTTTAATTGTTTATTATGGATAAGGCATTATTATTGTTATTGTATCTTGTTGATGCAATCAACTATGGTGATGTCAGTATCCAAAAATAAAGAATAATAAAATTCTCCTGCTTCAAAAGTGGACGTAGCCATTTTTATGGTGAACCACTATAAATTTGTGTCTTCGTGTTCTTACTTCTTTTTGTTCTGAATTTAATTTTCTATAATCTATTTTTCTTTTAATCTATGATTATTTTATCAACAATTGGTATCAGAGCAAGGTGTAATTGTTGTTTAGGAATTGTGATAATTTCTAGGAATGGAGGAAGCAAATAAACGGAAGATAGAGAAGTTCATGGGGAAGAACTTTGGATTGTGGAAAGTGTAGCTAGAGTTTTTGCTAATTAGAGGAGATCTTTCACTCGCGTTGGAAGGAAAAGTGAAGAAGCCAACTGAAATGTCAGATGAAGAATGGGAAAATTAGATAATAAAGCAAGAGTGACAATTATCTTATTGTTGTCCAATGACATTCTTTTTAATGTCACAGCAAAGAAGACTTCAAAAGAATTGTGGGACAAAATAACATATATGTATGAGATGGCTTTGGCTTCAAATAAAGTTTATATCATGAAAAAATTGTACAATTTGAAAATGAAGGAAGGTGGAATTGTATCAAATCACTTGAACGAATTCAACATGCTAATCACCCAATTGATTTCGATAAACATTATTTTGAATGATGAAATTAAAGCCATATTACTGTTGTGTTCTCTTCTAAATAGTTGGGAAGGTGTTGTGATGGCAATCAACACCTCCATATCTGGGAAAGAAAAATTAAAGTTTGATGACGTTGTTGCAACTCTACTCAGCAAAGATATGCAAAGGAAAAATCAAGGAACTGCATCCAATGATGCCTTGATTTTTGGCAATAGAGGTAGAAAATAAGAAAGGGGCAGAAATAACAATAGAAGAAGATCAGAATCAACAAGGATATCAATATCAAGGGGAAGAAATGGAGGTTGTTGGTTTTGCGAAAAAGAAGGCCATATGAAGAAGAATTGTTGGTCATACAAAAAGGTGCAAAATCAATCAAAGGGTAGTAAGGTGAGCACCACATATGAAAAAGATGACAGTGTTTTAGTTTTGTCAACAGGTGAAACTATGATGGATTCGTGGGTGTTGGATTCTAGTGCATCCTTTCACACAACCTCATTCCAAGATGCTTTTCAAAACTATCAAGAAGGTAAATTCAGTAAGGTGTATCTTGGTGATAATAAGGCATGTACAATTGTTGGCAAAGGTGATGTAATGTTAAAGTTTAAAAATGGAAATAAGTGGTTGTTGTGCGATGTAAGACATGTTCTAGAGCTAAAAAGAAATATGATTCTGGTAGGACAACTAGATGCTCAAGGGTGTAGAGTCACTTTTGAGTCAAACAAATGGAAGGTGACCAAAGGAGCGTTGGTGGTTTCAAGAGGCAGCAAATTGAGCACATTATATGTGCTAGATAGTCTAGCAAAAGTGGGAGCAGCGATGACACTTGCGGACAGTGAAACAGAACTATGCTATAGAAGGCTAGGGCACATGAGCAAGAAGAGGCTTGAAATCTTGCTCAAAAGGGATCATCTTCTGGGTTTAAAATTTGTGGATTTGGACCTATGTGAACATTGTCTATATGGAAAACAAAGGCAAATCAGCTTCTCGAAGACCGGACATGACAAAAAGACAAGGACTTTGGAGCTTGTGCACTCCAACGTGTTCGGTCCCACAGAGGTAGCCTCATATAGAGGAGCTAATTATTTTGTTACATTTATTGATGATTGCACATGAAAGGTATGGATTTACATGCTCAATAGGAAATCAAAAGTGTTACCAAATTCAAGATTTTCATAGCTATTATTGAAAATCAAATGGGGAACAAGATAATTGTATTCAACACATTAAAGTTGTACCATTCACGCCTCAAGAGAATGGTGTAACAAAGAGGTTGAATTGTACAATTCTTGAGAGGGATCGAAGCATGCTCTTTAATGTAGGTTTAAGCAAGTATTTTTGGGTAGAGGCATTTAATATAGTAGTATATTTGATTAATCACAGCCCTTCTTCCAATTAGATTTTGATTCTCCAAAGGAGATATGGATTGGAAGGCGAATTTCATACAAACATTTGAGGGTGTTTGGCTACGAAGTGTTCGTTCATGTTTCAAAAGAGAAATGAATGAAGTTGGATTTCAAGTTTGAGTGGTGCATTTTTGTTGGGTGTGGTGAAATCAGTATGGCTTCAGGTTATGGAATTCGGTGACGAACAAGTCAGTTCGCAATTGGGATGTGGTTTTCAATGAAAAGGAATTTCCAAGTTTGCACAAACAGACTGGTTTAGTGAATGAATTTGTGCTTGTTAATATTATTGGGAGTGGAAAAGATATGGTTTCAATTATGCCTCAACAGCTCACTGGTAACACCTAGGTTACAGGAAATTTGCAGCCATCATTTCATTCACCGTATGGCATCCCTTCTCTAGTAGTCAACTTGAACTTGCATCAAGAAATTACACCTTCCTGTGCAAATTTTGATGTTCTTGATTCATCATGTGAAGCTCTTGTCCCTGTCTCATGCTTGCGGCCTATGTCAGGTTTGATTCACTTGTAGCCTTCTTTGGAATTACTAAATCCTAACGCCCTTGTCTCTACCCATGTCACTTCATCGCTTGAAGATTGCACATCCTTGTGTGAGGGAAATTCAAAGCTTCTTATTGAAAATTCAAACCTTCCACAAGCTCCAAATGTTTCCCGCGCCACTGCCCCTACTCTTTTACCACCACATAAAGTATGTTTGCAATCATGTGATGTGGAAACATTAACTTCAACATAGCTTTCTCATTGTCATTCATAGTCCCTAAAGACACCCACCCAGGTTCATTGATCGTAGCCTCTTTTGGAATCCTCTATATTGGATGATAATCATTATTCTTCACAGTTAATGCCAGTCACAAAGGAAATGCCAATCGAATGTTTAAATAACATGCAGCCTTCAAAATTTTCATCACTTCCTTTACAATCTAATATGCTTCCTTTCCAAACGCATACATAGCAACATGAATTTTTTCCCACATAGATACATTTGCATCCAACTAACAAGCACATGGTAAATAAGTCTAGGACTGGAAATATTTGGAATATACAACCAACGGTTACTTCTGATATGCAAAATCACAACACCGGTGATATTGTTAATGTCAGTAATGTAGAAGTTGTTGATTATAGTGTGTTTACTCAAAATAATGATGTGCACAGGAAAAACATTGAAGATAACTTGCAGGAACAGGGTAATGTGCAAGAAGTGTTTCCTCAAGCGCGAAGGACTACCTGAGAGTGTTGACCTCCAATAAGATTTGGCAATTACTAGTTGCTAATTTCTAATCAGTTAAAGCCTACAACTTTCAAATAGACTTGCAAATATATGAATTGTGAGAAGTGGTTGGATGTTATGTGAGAATAAATGGATTCATTGATGGCAAACCACACTTGGGATTTAGTGAAGCTTCCACCTAATCAAAGAGTGTTGAAGAATTGATGGGTATATAGATTGAAAGAGGAAGGAGGTAGGAAAATATATCAAGCATGTTTGGTTGTTGAGGGGTATGATCAACAAAAAGGTATTGATTTTAATGAGATTTTCTCTCCAATTGCCAAGATGACTACCATTAGAGAGGTTATAGGTTTGGTAGCGGTATATGATCTTGAGTTGGAGCAACTCAATGTGAGGACAATGTTCTTACATGGTGACATAAATGAGGAGTTATATGTGCATCAACCAAAAGGTATTGAGCAAAAAGGTAAAGAGGCTTTGTATTACAAATTGAGAAGGAGTTTGTATGGGCTAAAGCAAGCCCCACATTAGTGGTACTTTAAGTTTGATTCGTTTAAGGCTGAGCAACACTTCACCCACTGCGAATCTAATTCGTGCGTGTATTATAAGTTTTTGGATAATGGTTAGATTTTTAATTACTACTCTATGTTGATGGCATGCTTGTTACTAGTTCTATTATGAGAGTTGTTTGTGATTTGAAATAACATTTAGCTCAAAATTTTGCAATGAAAGACTTAGGGGCAACAAAGAGGACACTTGGCATGACTATAATTCAGGACAAGCGTAAGAGAGAAATCAAATTGTCACAAGAAAATTACATTGACAAGGTGTTGGACAGATTTAATATGAAGGGTGCTAAGCCTGTGAGCACTCCCCTTGTTGATCACTTTCATTTGTCATCTAAAATGTGCCCCAAAAACCCTCAAGATCAGGAAAACATGAAATGTATTCCCTATTCTTAAGTGTTTAGGAGTCTCATGTATGTGATGGTGTGCACTCATTTGGACATTGCTCATGTAGTAGGAGTAGAGAGCAAATCTATGAGCAATCCGAGCAAGACTCATTGGGAAGCAATGAAATGGATACTAAGGTATTTAAAAGGAAATTCAAACTATTTTTTGTATTTTGGAGGTACAAATGCATTGTTGTGTGGTTTTTTTGACTCTAATATGGTTGGAGACTTGGACAAACGGAGATCTACAACAGGATATGTGTTCACATTTGTTGAGGTAGTGATCAATTGGGTTTCACGGTTGCAACAAGTGGTTGCACTCTCCACTACTGAGGCTGAATATATTGCACTCACTGAAGGTGCAAAAGAGATGATTTGGTTGCAGCAATTGTTGGGAGAGTTTGGTTTCAAACAACATGTTTTCACTCTTTTTTGTGATAGCAACAACGTAATTCATTTGGCAAAGAGCTCAACCTTTCATAATCAGACTAAACACATTAAGTTGTGCTATCATTTCATCTGGAATGTTCTTGAAGAAGGAAAGTTGAAAGTGGAGAAAATTGGCACAAAGGTCAATCTGGTAGATGCATTGATGAAGATTGTATTAAGGGAGAAGTTCAAGTTTTGTAGGACTTCTCTCGACATTGTCAAGATGTGACAATAGGGGAAAGTGGGGGAATATCTTTGAGTTTGCAACAGACATTGGACTTCAAGTGGGAGATCGTTGGGTGTTGAATCCCAACGGTCACCTTATACATTGGTTATTTTTCCCTCCAAATGATGTCTCTTGACATTTTATGTTATTTGTAGTTGTTTGTTATGGATAAGGCATTATTATTGTTATTGTATCTTGTTGTTGCAATCAGCGATGGTGATGTGTGTATCCAAAAATAGAGAATATTAAAATTCCCCTACTTCAAAGGTGGATGTATCCATTTTTATGGTGAACCACTATAAATTTGTGTCTTCATGTTATTACTTCTTTTTGGTCTGAATTTAATTTTCTACAATCTATTTTTTCTTTTTATCTGCGATTAGTTTATCAACACCACCTTTGGTTGGTTTGTGTGAGGAGAGGTTCTTGTCATTGGAGAAACATATATTGTTGCTCCTCAAGATAGTATACAGCCACAAAAGAGGGTGTCCTACTTTGATTTTCCATGGAAAAAATCCTTGTACTCCTTATTAGGTAGTCTAGAATTTAGCTTTTATGGTATTTCTTTGTGTATAGCATGCTATTTATATGTGGAGAACCTTGAATTTGAAGTTCATCTAACTGGACTATCAATGCTATAGGTGTCTAGCTTCTCATGTTGGGTATTGTGAGAGGTATGTGGATTTTTAACTTTTTCACTAATGTCTTCACACTTACTTGCCTATTAATTTTGGATCTCTCCTTAAATCCAAATGTGTTGGGGAACTATTTGGAAAGGAATGGTGAGTATTTCCAAGGGTCTTGGATGATTATAAATATTATTGTACACAAATAAATAATTATAAGTTTTGGACCTCACCCACTTTGGTTTTATCATCATATATAAATTATGATAGGACTACTAATTATTACTTTGTGGAGAACAAGGCACAATTGGCTGCTAGCATATTTGTTTTTATTGTAAAGCAGAATCAACTGAGATAGGAAGCAACAAAAGACCAACATTAAGCTAACTTAGATTACAAGATTAAATGGTTAGATTGGTATTCACAAATGGTATTATGTGAGAATTTATTGAATTGTGTTTATGTATTTTTTAATCAATGAAATATAAGATTATTCTATTGTGATTGGATTTAAAGTATTTGTTTTGTCCTTAATAAAATTTTAAAATAATTATGTATTTTGTAATATATTGTTAAAAACATATATATGATTTTGTTTTTATTAATGTTTGGATTATATTATTATATTGAGAAGTATTCTATAATGGTAAGAGGTGTAAAATATTAATCTTGTTGTAAAAAGACTCATTATCTAATGTAATAAATTTTACAATTTATCTATATGAGCTAATATATTATTACAATGGTAAAATTTGCATCCTTATGTCCTTTTGTAGTTAGCTTTGCAGGAGTGCTTTGATACATAGACATATTGATAAATAGCATACTTTTTTAATAAAATTGGGTCCCACACCTATCTTATCTACCTATTGCATTAAACATATTGATATACACCTACCATCTCTCCCATCTTTCATTTTCACATACACTTATTTATCACTTCTAGAAACACATTCCTTCATATGCATGTCCTAAACACTGTGATTTAGATAATTTTATATCTTAACACTTCTTTTTTTTTAGGTCATCCTCTTTTAGATGCATCCTACCCAATTTTATTTTTTTTAATTCAAATTTGACTAACTTCCCACCTTTATCCTTCATACTTAGAGTTAATTAAGTACAAGTTTGTTGAATATGTTGATATGTCTATATATAAAGGCATTCAAGATATTTGAATTCTAATCATCTCTCATTCATATAATCAATTTGTATATACACACACACTTCAATTGGTTCTCTACAAGAATTATATCATAGCACAATCATTAGATAGGAGTATTTGTATGATTAAAGATTGTTATTTTTTATATTGTCCAATTTTGTTAAATATTGAGGATTGATTTAGAAAATAAAGTGTTTGTCATTGAAGAGTCTAAAGACTTGGATTCTTACAATGTTTGAAATGAGAGATTTTTATAAATATGTTCCAAAAAAAGTTGAATTCAAAGCAAATAAAAAGACAAAATTTGATGATCAAAATGATGACTTTGACGAAGTTGAAGCAAAATTTGTGAGAATATTAAATAAATGCACTGAAAAATGCAAGTTACCATTCAAATGTTTCAATTGTGGAAGGATTGGTCATTTTGCATCTAAATGTCCCTACAAAGAATCTGTTGATGATAACAAAAGATAGAAATTCAACAGAGGTTTCTATTCTAAAGAAAGTAGTTGTTTCTCTAAAGATGAAGATAATGATGAAAATGATGAAAATATCTTCATGGCTTATGTAGGTAAAAAGGAAAACATTAGAGAATGCAAGAGGTCAGGTACCTTGCTGAATAATAAATTTAATGAAAGATCAATGGATTTGTCTATTGTGACCTAAAGACAATTTTATAAGTAATTTTTAAATATTGCTAAGTCCACAAACATTATGAACCAAAATAGAAATCAAGGGCATGAAATTAAGTGAAGTAAATAAGAAAAATCAATAGATCATATAGGACAATTTTATAGGTGCAAGACTAGTATGTGGTTGTGGATTCATACATGACCCTCAAATTCATTTGTACATTGTTTCAACAAAATATTATAATTTCAAGGTGATTAGAAAACTATCATTCCTTGTTCCTAATTCTAAGGCACATCAAATTTAGATCCATACTAAATTTATTGCATTATTTAGTTATCAAACTAAATAAATCTATTTTTTATTTACATTCCTACACATTTCAAACAGTAAGCTCGATATTCAAATCAACTCACCTCAGAATTAATTGCTTAGTCAAATTTGATTGGATTAGCATAATTGATTGCATAAATCCTACATTTTATTAGATTAGTGTATACATTTTATTGGAGTAGCATAAATTATACCTAAGTAAAGTCTATTTTCTTACATTTTGTTGAACACTTCCAATCCTACATATTCCAATCTTTTCATAGGGTTTCTAATTCACATGCTTAGGTTTGGTATAATTCTAATTTTTCATATATTTTTAGCCTTAACCTAGGGTTTGACCATTATATGCTCATATATTTTGACTTGGATTTGGGTATAAATAATGAGTTATATTTTGTTCCACCTTCCCACCCTATATTTTACCTATTAATTTATCCAGTGCCTATTAGATTTTATTATTTGTCCAAAATTAACACTCATTAATTTTAGATTATAACATGTTTTTGTCTTTCATATTGTATGAAACATCTATTATTGATATATTAAGGACTTTTATGCTAGTATACATATACAACATGTGTTCAATGGTGGTGTTTTTATATCATTTTCTACATTTTATCTCTTTCATTGAGTTAGTACCTAGCCTATATTACTAGAGATGCTTAGTTTATTTGCTCACATATTCCTCTATCATCATATGCCTTCTAACAATAATTTTCATATATTATGTAAGAATATATCATGTGATTTACCCATGCATGAAATTAGTGTACCTAGTCATAATACATCTCTTATGTGTCATGATATTTCAATAGATTCATGTGTCATACATAAATTATCTCATTTTATACATGACGATGCCATACATGATGATCATTATTTTACATCTCATCTTGAGTATATAGATATTTGTTATTTAAATTACTTTCACATTCAATGATAGATTATACCTTGATGATATTTTATTAGTTTCTTGTATTGATCTGCCTTTATTTTATATTATATAATGACATTATAAACCCCTAGAATTCTTGCACAATGATTATGATGGATCTAATAATGTAGCCTACATGTGAAATCATTTTTTCTTGCTAATTATATGACATAGATGATAATATTCTATTAATTTCAGAGTTTAGACTATATTTATGTGGTAGAACATTAAAATGGGCCAATTGATATTTCTTTATCTATACATATTTTTCCTAATTTGGCTTATGCTTTCATTAACTATTTCTCTAGCTTTAGTTCACACAAGGATAGAATGTAATTAACAATTATCTATAATAATTTATCTTTCAATCCTTGTTATCCTTAATGTACATAGGACCTATACATATATTAAATCTACTCCTCATCAAACACATGGATATTCTAAACATATAGGCATCAGATTCCAATATAAAGTTAATAAATTTATAGATAATGGGAATTTAAACATTAAGTGTACTTATAAGATGAATCATGTACAAATCACATACACATGTCAATAAGTTAGTCGTGTTTAGTATAATGCACCCTATATTGAGGTTACACATGATGTAAAAGAGAAACCACTCAATATGAGATTAAATTCATTAGTAATGATAATATTCACTACTAAGATATGTTTATCATTACTTGCCATATTTTATGCTATTTATTTCATTTTATTGACTTTATGTTTCCATATTCATAGTTAGCATGAAAATGATGCAAATACACCTCCAATGGTGTATTTTGGTACAAGATTTTTTGAACATGTGTTTTTTTTCATCTCACTTCTTATTTATGCTTTTTTTTGTTTGTATTTGGGCCTTATTGATTATATTTTTGTAGTGTCATAAATTATCACCCTTGACAATTTTATACTATATTTTTCTCCCTCCTATGTGCATGGACCTAATTGTACATCTAATGTCCTAAATTATGCATTCCATGACCCATTTGAACATTTATCAAGAAAACCGATGTACAAAATCAAGGTAAACATTTAATATTTTTCTCTTGACACTTTACATTTTACAAAATAGGGCTAGGACAATGGTGCCCTGGGTGACTTTGTGGGAAATTAGATTAATTGCATATAAATACCTAGGCATTTCATCATTTCAAAAGGAACTAGCAAGAAAGGGGAATACATGTTATCAAGAGAATTATCAAGCAATTATTATCAATTCAAGAGCAGTCAAGAGTAGATTTATTGCAGCATTTTAATATTAAAGCATCGTGTCAAGTTTTATGTGAGTTTGTTCATGTTTATGCTATCATTTTGTTTGTGAGGACTAACACTTGTAGGTCTTCAAAGCAAATCAAACCAAATTGTAATCAAGCCTTGAGGAGATGTACATTACTTCAGTCCTTCAAGGAAACCAAATTTGAGTGGTGAGTTGCAGTCTATTGTTGATTCATCATTCATTTATCATTTAGCCTCCATCCCTTAAAAGGATAACCTCTCTTTCATCAATTTTTCCATTGTGGAGGTGGAAACACCAACATGGGGTTTGAAGGAGGCAAGCCCCTATATGGCACAACCATTCCTCTATCCTTGAATGTGCAAGTTTAAGATCTGAAGAATTCAAGACTAAATTTTCCTCATGGTTGCATTCAAATCCTACAACTTGACAAGATACAAAAACTAAATTATCTTAGCAACCGATGAAGATTTGACAATGAGATCCAAAAGGACTTATTAGACTCTCAAGGACTGTGAAGATAGATTTCAAATTTAGTTACTTGGATATAGGCACCTTGGGCTACTTAGTCATGTAAATTCAACTCAAAATTTATATGATAAGTGCACACCAATCTACTCAGTCTATTTTTGAATATCAAAATTTTCTATGACTTCCCAAATTTATTAATTTTGCATTAGAATAGGTTGCAAGTATAAACGTGTTGTCATTGATGCCAAAAATCTTGTGTTGTCATTGGTGTCAATTGTGTAGTGGTTGAGAGAGATTGTTTCTTTGATTAGTTGCATTCTTATGATTATGGTTGTGGTAGTGATAAAGATGTTGAGGATATTGATAAAATTAATAAAAAGAGGAAATAGGGTATTGTAGAGGTGTTCTAGTTTTTCTCCCCATTTCTTCTAGGTTGAAGACTTGCTTGTGTGGTTTAGATATGTTGGTTAGAAGAGTTCAGAGTTGCTATATCTAGAATTTGGGCTTTTGGATCTATGTGCAAAAGAAGTTATGTTCACCGATATGTCAACTAGTTTTGTAGTGTTGCTTATAGAGGTGCCTAGGAGAAAATTTTTGGCTCCGCATTTCTCCATAGTTGTTCTTCAGGTCTTGGGATTCTAAAGGTATGTTGATGGTGTTGATCTCTTGCCTATTTCAAGAGGATCCATGGTTTTTTGCTCAAGAAGATGGTTTTTCGAGTTATAGTGCTTAGCAAAGTGGTCTAAGTGAACAAGTTGTGTACATTCTAAAGGTGTAAATTGGTGCGAAGAATTTATTTGATCTTAGGTGGTTTGTGGATTTTTTGTAGATTTTCTAGAACCGTGGTGTGTGGTTGTCAAGTCATCCTTGGATTTGAGGAAGCGTGTACTTCAAGTTTAATGGTGTTTGCACGAGTAATGGTTGACCTGGTGTTTACACTGCATTTGAAGATGTTTAAGTATTGATGAAGGCATAGCATGGCATATGAGAGTTGATTTGGGTCCCAATTAAGTTTTGTATCTGTCCACTTTCATTCCTATCCACCACGACAATGCTTAGTGTCAACCTACTTTTGAATTTGTAAAGTGTAAGGTGTGTATAGTCGAATTGAAGATGTTTTTCAAGTTGTGGATGGTATAAATGCAAGGTGAATTGATGTGAGATGAAGGGGGGAATATAGTAGAGTGTTATAATGCAAAATTAAATGTAGAGTTGTAAAATTTAATGCAAGATTTCTTCAAATGTAGTGATCTAGAGGTATCTTGATCTCTTGAAGGTTGAAATTGTTATTGGAGCTATTGTGGTGGATCCTTTGTTGCATTTAGATTGTGTTCTATGTGTAAAATTTTATCTTCTTTCTTCTTTCTATTCTAGCAACAAGCCTAGGTTTTGAGCCCTTCTGGACAGTGTGTCCTATTTTGGCAGTGAGCCTCTTTGTACCGGTTTTGAAATTACTTATATTGTGAGCTAATCCTCACTATGGTTTTTTCCTCCTATGGTTTTCCACATAAATCTAGTGTTCTCTTGTGTATGGTGTTGTTTTAGTTTTTGTTATCTTCTTTTCATGTTTAAGCATTATAACAGATTAAGGGTTTAATAAATGCATGTGGATCTAATTATTGTTGATGGTTTTAATGCTTTAATTTGATACAACTGATTCACCCCCCCTTATTTGTCTTGTTCATTCAACAAATAGTTTTTTTTTATTGTTAGCTAGTCATATCATTGCATTTTATTCAAAATTACATTCCAAGTTAGATCCTAAGGTTGATTGACTTAGTTTTAGGTTGAAAGTCAATCTCATATCCTAGCCAAATCCCCTTGATTCAATTTAAATGATAAAACACATGGAAAAGCCCTTGAAATCCTAAGGTGAAGTCTCAAGGTTTCACTTTTCCACCTTATCATTTTGGTGAACCTGACACATTAAAACTCTAGACCTTCTAAAATATGAAGCCTATCATCTTAGATCTAGGATTTGCATTGCATTATTTTGCATTGTTCATCACATTGCATCATAGGTTGCAATAGGGTTAATTTCAATCATCATAGGTCAAATCTACATCTTGATCGCATTTAGAAATCTACATTAGGCCATCTTAGATTTGGAATAAAATCTAAAAGTATTCATTGCATCCATTTAGGTATCTTGTAAAAGGTAAAAATTGTATTATTTTATTTCAAAAGGACATTAACATCATCATTTTCAGATTTTACACATTAGGATCAATCAATTGTTGCATTTTATATCTATAAAACATCATCATTTACTATTCATAGGTGGTACACCTAGTGTTTTAAAACTCATATGAGCATCATGACCCTATGTCCTATTGCTAATACCCCTATGGGACATAGTTGTAGACTTATGGCATCCCTCACTAGCTATATATTTTGTGGATCCTCACTCTTCCAACTCTTTCACACAAGGTATTGTCAATACCCAACCCATTTTGGACTCCATTCCTAATCCTACCATACCAATGACAACTTTACAATCAAACATTTTTACAGATGTTGAGACTATTTTTGCCCATGTTCTTGAAGAAAAACTAGAACAATTTGACAAATATTTATAAGGACTTCAAGAATACTTTTTGTTGGATAAATGGTGCCTATTGTGGATAACCTTAATAAATTGATCAATGATGCCCAAGGAATAAAGGTTTTGTATAGTCTAGCTCATATAGTAGATGTTAGCATCCCTATGGCATCTAGTTACGCTCAAGCATTAGGATATACTCAAAGCCAAGGGGGAATTTTTTTTATCTCCCCACAACTATACCTTATATTCTTACATTTACATTAAAAACACTAGCTTCAACGATACAACACACCAATGGCCTAACTCCAAGCTTATGGATTTCTAGTGGGAACCCTTATAGTTTTGTGGTATCACATGTAACTCCTCAATATTCGTCACCTCTTGTAAACTTGCAACATAGTAGTCCACGAAGCACTTACACAATCCCACCATAATCACCAAACTCTCAAAACATATCAACAATGATTCAGTCATAAACCAACTTTTGTAAAACATGACATCACTTCAACAAAAAATCTCCACATTGAATCAAAATTAAAATGGAAAACCATTGCAATATCTTAAAAGGATTCCATTTTCAATTGAAATCTTGACAACTCCAATGCCTCAAAATATAGAAATACCTTGATTTGAGAAATGTAAGGGTAAAGGAGATCCTAATAGTCATGTATCAACTTATACTGCATTGTGTAGCAAGTTCATTTTTTAAGATAAGCTCCTAGCTAAACTATTTATTAGATCATTGAAAGACATAGACTTGGAATTGTCTTTCTCATTGCCAAATAACTCCATAAATTCATTCAATGAACTTGTTGATGCATTTCTCCAACATTTTCAAGCTAAAACTGGTCCTCAAATCATAGGTTTAGTATATTGCAAACAAAGACCTATGGAAAAGGCAATAGACTTTATAGGATGATATTAGTTGCTTTACTCACAAATCAGGTATAGTCTTCCTGATGTTGATGTTCAAAGGGTGTTCATAGGAAATTTACAACCTAGCATTAGGGATAAGATATTGTTGATGAAGTATTGATCCTTTACACAGTTGTGTACGACTCTTGGTGATTATCATATATCATTTAGTCAATATGAAGGAACATCTTCATCGAATCTTACTGAGAAATTTGAATCTATACCTCAAAACAATTATCAACCATTCAAAAAGAAAAACAAGAAATTTATCAAGATAAACATACCTCAAATTGATAACACTGAGCCATAGGTCGTAGCCATAAGTTCAACTCCTTATCAATTTAGGTCGAGAGATGGAAAATTTACAAAATTTCCTGACTCCCTTCACTTCATGTTATAACTATTGACTTAGAACCTAATCCAATTGCCTCTTATTAGACCTATGGATACAACTAAACCTTTATTTCCAAATTTCAACCCAAAATCATTTTTTCAATATCATTGTACACATGGACATGATACGAAACAATGTATGAGGACCTTAAGCATCAAGTGAAATACCTCATTGAGTCTAATCACATCTAGTTGATTGATATTAATGATAAAGAAAACAAGTTTGTAGCTCCACAAAATCAAAAATTGCAAATTAAATTATAAATCCAATGCCAAATCATACATTCAACTTTGTGCAAGCTTGTGATGATAAGAATGATAATGATGATGGTCTAGATAAAATGATTAATCTAATAGACATTCAACCTCATAAGGTTCAAACCACTTTGTTACCTAACATTGCTATCACAAATATTGATGCATCTATACATGTGCTAGATGGTCCTCTCTATATTATCGAACATATTAATGGAAAACCTCAACTAGGGATACTCATTGATCTCGTGTGTCTAGATAATGTGATCACTGAAGAATTCTTGTTTGTACATGATCTTTATCAAGATTCTTATGAACAATCAAAATCATGGTTAAAAACTTGTGATGGTTTCACTTGTTCTACAATAGGTTTGATAACTCTTTCACTTAAAGTTAAACTAAAACAACTAGATGTATCCTTCCCCATCATCCCAATGTTGGACCAGTTCCATATGAAGCTAGGATATCCATGACTATCGTCCCATGGTTATCAACAAGTGTATAAAGTTACCATTTGAAAATCAAATATTTATAGTTCATCATAGTGGATTTAAACCTTTGGCTTCCTATGGAAACTTTTCACTAGATTATTTTTAGCCTCAACCTATGAAACCTATTAAGCCTTATGATAATTTCTTTTTCAAATCATATCAAAAACTTAAGGCAATGTGCATAAAAAAATTATCCCTTAGCAATATCCCACCTAAGAATGATTAGTCTATGGTTGTTTCTCCCACCCCATAGGTAATGGAGGAACCCATGTTCAAAGAAAATATCCTTCTAAGTACGCAAGGTATTTATGCTACAATTCCTTCACCAATATCATAAAAATACCAGTAGACAATCACATGATTACCTTTGTACCTCTAAAAGAGAAACAAATTTATAGACCTGAGACAGCAGTTTCCCAACCCCCAGTGGTCCCTTTGATTCCTCCTCTAAGGGAAGAAAAGAGACCAATGGTAGAGAAACCTGCTTTCACCCCTTTGAAAATTTAAAATCATACAATAAGAAACATAAATGCTAAGGAGAGTAGGTGTAGACATCATGTTATTGCTTGTCAATTGGGGAAAAAAATAAGACATCACCTGATGATCAAAAACCTATCCAAATAAATCATGATGAATTACCACCTTCACCAAAACATGAAAATGAACCTTACATGTCTCAACCAAAATAAAAAATGAAACAAGAACATATAACTGACATTATCGTTAAACCACCCATTGTGATAAATTTGGATGATGGGGATGAAGATGCTAAGATTGTTGAACAAGTGCATAATGAGTTATGTTTCTTGTTTTCAAAGTCTATCAATTTAGATGGGGGAAATTGTGATGATTCTCCTAGTGAGAGTGATTCACCATGTGTTGAACCTAGTGATGTGCCTTGTATGACACTTATTTTAGCCCCTTTGGCTAATTGGTTTCCTTCCATATATGATGAGAAAGATTGGGATGTAGACAATTTTATTTAGATTGGCTTGCAAGTGCAGTACCTTTTTGTGTTTTCTCTATGTGTTATTTGTGTTTGCTTGCACATGACGTGATCTCTCATGTTGTGCTACTTGATGTGTCTTTATGTTCGTAAGTTTTGTTTGGATGATCATTGTTGCTCTATTAGCATAAGGATACAAAAGAGATGAATCTATTGTGACATTCATCTATTTGTGTCTCCATTCTTCTTTATGTCATAAACACTTTTTTGTCTTATGTTATTCTTTCAGGGATGATGCAAGGTGTTGAGAGATTTAGGTCTCTTCCATGTTGACCTAAAAGTTTTTTTTGTTCTCTTTACGTGTCATTCTTCCATTGTGTTTTTAGTTCCACAATTATCTGGGGGAATGATTTTGGTTCCAAGCTCACTTATATTATTGTAGCAAGGATGTATACTAGCCTTGAATTTGTGGATCCCTTATGTGATCATCTTTTTTTTGTGGCATTATATTGGGGGCAACCCCTTATCATGAGTTAGCTTTATTTGGAAACATATCATTGGCATATGGATTTCAAAATAAGCTCTTGTGACCTAATCACATGGCATTAATCATATTTTTACCTTAAATCAATTGCTCACAACATGGTGTTTAGAAATTACTTTAAGGTGGGGACATACATTCCATTATGTGCTTTACTTTATTCACATGCTCTTGACTTAGTGATGCATTGACTTAGCATTTTTTTTATCATTTATGCACAACACCTTATTAGATTTATTGGGACTATCACTCTTGGTATGGTTGACATGGGTACACACCTAGTAAGAATTGATTCTCACTAGCCCTTGTGTGTTCATTTTTCTACTCTTTTTCAAAGGCTCACCTTATGAATATCGAACTTCACTAGCTCATTGTGCCTTTGGTTCATGATTCACCTAGCAAATATCAGACTTTGTTAGCCCATGAGTCATTAACGCCTTGGGTATGGATCCTAGTTAGATTTTTGCGGAGCTTTCTAGTTCGTGATTGTGTCATACCCTCATTTTGTATTGTGTTTGTGTCATGTTTTGTCATGTATGTCTTTTGTTGTCTTGTTGGATTACATACATGTGTGTTCCTTTGTTATTATGTTGGTTTGTGGGATCTTGAATCCTGGGAACTTGTGCACTCTCCCTAGATTCATTGTCATCCTATCTCTTTAACATTTGGACAATCAGACCCCTCTTGCCATATTTCTACTTTAGTGTGAGTCTGAGTGTAAGTCATACTCTCACTAAAGTGGGAGCTAAATGTAGCATCATAAAGTGTCACCTTTGACAATTTCACACTAGATTTTTCTCCCTCCTATGTACATGGACCTAATTATGCATTTTGTGGCCCATTTGAATATTTATCAAGAAAACTCAGGTACAAAACCAAGATAAACATTTAATATTTTGCTCCCAACATTTTACACTTTGTAAAATAGGGCTAGGACAATGGCACCATGGGTGACTTTGTCCCCTATTTTGGCTCCAATTTTTAATATGTTAGAGTTGGCATTTTATTATTTGAATTTCAAATGTCAAATGTTGGCTATCAGGATTTAATTTGTGGGAAGTTAGATTAACTACATATAAATACCTAGTCATTTCATCACTTCAAAAGGAACTAGCAAGAAAGAAGAATAATTGTTATCAAGAGTATTCTCAAGTAATTATTATCAAGTCAAGAGCAGTCAAGAGAAGATTTAAAGAAAAATTTCAATATTGAAGCATCATGTCAAGTTTTATGTGATCTTCTCCATGTTTATGCAATCATTTTGTTTGAGAGGACTAACACTTGTAGGTCTTCAAAGCAAAGCAAGCCAAATTTCAATCAAGCCTCAAGGAAATTTGCATGACTTCAATTCTTAAAGGAAACCATATTGGAGTCATGAGTTATGATGAAACAAAAAAAAATGTCAAAAAATGTCTCATCTATTAACTAAATTAGTGTTTTCTTCAGTCAAAGAGAAGTGGTGAGCCTAAAATTCCAGAGCACACCAGTAATGATGAGGAAAGTGAGGGATTTTTAGTAGTTGAGATTTCATCATATATTGAAAATTAAGATTTGAGTTCTTGAGATTTTTTGACAAAAATTAGGAAACAAGAAGGCAAAAAAACCCATTAAATTTCATGAAAACCTAGTTTGTGGTTTGAGAGAAAACTTCACCAGTCCATGTGCCAGAAATTTCACCAGTCCATGCGCCAAAATTTCTGAAACTAAGTAGGATCTAAGTGAAGGATAAGTATGATAACATTTATGAAGAGGTTGAGCAGTTCAGGCTTCTATGAGCAGTTAAGGGACATAATTTGAGAGCATCTAGGGGCAATTCCAAGCATCTAAGGTAGGTTGTTGGGTTGTGCAAAATAATGGAGCATATCTAAGAGGCAGTTTTGGGTAGTTTGAACCTTTTTGTAAGCATGTAAGAGATTTTTTATGAGCTTTAATAATACATAAGGTAAAGACATGACTTTTTCAGCATTCATATGTCTTTTTGGAGCATGTTTAGAGGCTACTAAATAGGCATATTAGTTTTGGGAAACCAAAGGAGATTGACTCAAGAAGATGAAGAAAACACTTAGCTTTTTCCCCCCAACACATGTTCCTATCTTCTAGCAAGCTATTGCACAGCTATAAGGCTCATCTTTCAAACCTTTCTTTTGTGGGAAGAGTTTCATGAAATAATATAGTTCAGTATTTTAGCAACAGTATTTGTTTGTAGTTTTATTTCTTAGCAGCAATTTCATTTTTAGTTCTTTACATTTCCAGTATTTCCCTTTGCAAGTTTCTTAGGATAGTTTATTTTCTAGCAATCTTTCCATTCCCTGCTATTTACATTTCTAGAATCTCCCTTTGAATGCTTCTTAAGATAGATTTCATTCCATCATTTTCATTTACAAGCCCTTAGATTAGATTTTATTCCAACAATTTATTTCATGCATTTCCTTTCAATTCTATTTGTAGAAAAAGAAAGTTATGAAAATGATTTCTTCTCCCTCTTGCATGTTGCCATGGACACCACTCACGCTTAACATTTTTAATTAAATGATGAGGAATATAGCGACCTTCATCATTTTGGCATTGTTTCCAGCGATAGGTGTCATTAGGGAGTTGTTGTTGATCTAGTGGTAGTAAGTCAAAAGAGAAAATTAGTTTGCAAAAGTCTTTTTTTTAGGTTTATTATTTTAGAAACCTCCCCCCCCCAAAACAACAAATCCAAAGGAATAGGTTCTTGCATGCAAAGGTGGCAGCTCTTGTACGCTTTCCTCAACTAGAGGACCATGACTTCAAGCCCCAGCAAGAAAAATATTATTGTTTGGAAACCTTCAAAGTCCAAGAAGGGCTACTCAATTAAATATTTGAAGGATAAGGAGTTGCATTCAGTCATGCATGCAGCAAAATGTGAGGAAGGATTGCAAGTTCTTTCCAATCAAACCCATGCATCTACTAGAATCATAAATTATGGAGAAGGCTGCCATTTCAAATGAAGGAGGAGCATCAAATTTCAAATATTTAGCCATCTTCTTCTCATCATTTTCCTCTTCTTTCAAAATGTTGGTGTGAATAGGTCTTGTACCTAGTTTATTCCTTTACTAGGGACTTATGGGACTTAGTTCACATGTTAAGTTTACTTACGATATTAGTTGGCTTATCTAGATAAGTATTAGTTATCTTATCTATATTTTACATTTTCCTAGGTAGTTATGAGTTAGTTGTCTCATGTGATAGGATTAAGACACTTGTCATAATCTTGTTTAACCTTATCACTCATTCTTGCCTTTATAAGCAAGGCATCTACAATAGAGCATGTTGGTATGTGGCGACTGATCATGCTATACTGTATAGCCCATGGTATACTGTACACCCTGGCCCCCCGTCCTCGCCCCCCGTCCTCATCGAAAAAGGGAAAAATCAATGAAAAAGGAAAAATCCGATTTTGTAGAACCCTAAAATCTGAAAGCTTCTAAGCTTGGTAAAAAGGGGGTTCGGATGGGTATTTCAGTATGATGAAAAACGCGATTATTCGCAAGATTGTAATAGGGTTTTTACTGGATAATAAAAGTATTGGATGGCTGCGGTTTGGTGGATGTAGCCCGGATTGGGTGAACCACGTTAAATTTTTTGTGTTATGATTTATTTTGTGCATGATTTAGTTTCTCTATTTTTGTTTATTAAATCTGCATTTAATTGTTAGATCTACCATCTCTAACCCTAACAGAGCATAGCATTGTATTGCATAGCATATTGATCTTTGTATCATATTGCAATCCTTGTTTGGTGGAATAGCATCTTCCATTGTCGATTCTCTCTATTTCTTGTGGAGGTTATTTGGTGTTGCAGATTGAAGATCTTGGGTTGATCACTTCAACATGGTATCAGAGCTTTGAATCTAACAAGCCCCTTCCTTTAGATAGTTTCCACCATCAATTTTTATTGTGATTTGACTTTGAAGCTCATAGCTAAGAGGTAGCCTATATTTTAGAGCATTTTTGGTCAAAATAGACCACGCCATTGTGTTCAAGAGGCTACGCAAATAAATTTTGACTATAAACTCATCCATTTTTAGTAAATTTAGTTTCTAAGGCAAATTGTTTTTGCTTGAACAAACTGTACGTCCTCCCAAACAATACAAATTGTTATTATTATTTTTCACAGAATAAATTCTTGCAAAAATAATATTTCTCCATTATTTATTTTCAGTCAAAATATATTATTGGGTGGTGGTTGAATTTATTTATGAAGAATATAAACTCTATTTGGGCATATTATTATAAAATATGGGTGACTTAATATATTTTTGTGGGTTTAATTCCAAATCTGCAAACATATTTTTGTCAGCCCTAGGAATCGTACTCTGTCTGTCAGCCTTTTCTGCCAAAGTTTGTCTGTAGCCTTTATCATTCCTTTTGATCATAGGTTTTTGTCAGTCTGTTTGCGTCGGCCCTTCTCTTCTGATGTCGGTTGTTCACACAACAACTTTCCTGTGCACTATGACAAACTCCCAACACCCACATTTTGTTTTCTCTAGCAGCTGATTCCAACCCCCCATCTTCTCTACCAACTTTTGTCACCTTCACTCCTTTCGTTGGCTCTGTTAATTGCCGCTCGACATCCTTGGTCCATTCACTGTTGGCTGACTTCATTCATCAACATCTTTGGGCAGATATTCCCAAAAGATTTGTGTGTTTCCCCTGCGTTATTCTCTAGTAGATTACACCAAAATCAGCATCTGCAGAATATTTGGGCTTTGTCATCTACCTACGATCAAATCATGTGATCTTCCCATCCATCATTGTCGTTGTCTGATCCTTCATTGGCATATGGTACCTAGCATTTTTACATCGTCGATCTTCTCTAGTGTACCTTTTCTGCCAGTTGTCTGGTAGGATCTACATATTCTATGGTCATATCCTCTAGCAAGTTCGAGTTCTTCATCCATCACCGGCCATAGTGTATCAGTCGTCTACATCTTGTACCTACACGTACCCCTGCATTTTTCAATTGGCATATTCGGCTAAGGGTATTCTTTCTTAGCATCGAGCCTATCCTCTGCTACCATCGGTGTTTTACAGCCCCTTGTCGGGCCCTTTGATAACCCATCACTGGCCTTATCCTTCTCCCATCGGCCATCTTTCTCGTCGCATCGAGGGTTTCGCCAGCGACATCATTTCATTGACATACTTTGGACCGATACTGTATTCATCATGGCTTCTATTTTATCAGCTACCAAAATCATACAACTACAAGTCTTGGTCATTGTCTTGTCGCTATCCTCCTTTGGTATGCAGGGGTCATATCATTGGTTTCCTCAACATTTTTAGTGCATCATCTGGTCTACAATCTTCATCATGTTTTGACAATGCCGGTCACATCCTTTGGTATTGTCAACAGGTATGCATGATTTGGATCTATATATTTTCAATATTTTATTTTAAATCATTGTCAAAGACTTTGGTTGCAAGATAATAAAATAATTAAGTTTGGTTTATTTTGAACCCCGTCAGCTTCCACTATTCCTACGTTATTGTCATTTACTGGCTTGTACTCGGCGATCATATTTTAGAATCTATTATTTGTGAGAGGGTTGACCACTATTTTCTATCGGACCAAAGGTGAATGGGGGGGTGGCGCGGCCACTAGGGCACAACCCCTTCTCCACCTGCCCACCACCCATGGTGGTGGTGAACAAACAATTTTTTTGATATTTATTTAGCAACAAGGTCATATGGGCTGACCAAGGGCCCAAATTTTTCTCCTCTTTATTCTTTAATTTTTTACCCTATTTAGTGTAAAGTGCCTTTTTCTAGGCCTTTTTTAATTTTTGCATAACTTTCACCCTAGGTAGCGAAATTTTTGAAACGAAATATTGCTAGAAAGCTAACGAGCTCAACTTTTTAGTGGTAGAGGTGATTTTAAAAAAAATTGTTGTTTGGGAACTTTTGTTGCTTGTTGAAGCAAGATATGCCTTCTACACTCCCGAGCTCACAACTTTTGCTCTGTTCCTTTGTTTTTTGCTATTCTTGCGACATTGGAAAGGTCTCTCTAAAACCTTCAAAGTTACTCATGCATTTTTTCTAGATTTGGCCCCATGTATAATTAATTTAGATTATTGTGTTTCAACACTCTAGTTAATTACTTGGATATTTTATCTCATGGAATCTTTTTGTTCCCATGGGATGGCTTCATTTGGGCTGCTTTATATGTATTTTTTGCATTTTGTCCTTTTTGGGCATTTGGGCATCATTTGTAAGCAAATTCTTATATGTAAACACACTGAGATAAAGTGCCACACTATTGTACATGTATTTTGGAGATTTTTCACATAAGATTGTGCCATATTTTGTACTTGCACCGTATTATAAAGGGCCATAGGGGGTTTTGTAGTGACTTGTTATTTGCCATCAAACCTTTGTCAAGTGAGTGTCCCTCCAAGACAACAACGAATCCATGTGATTCTTGCCTCATGTATGTGTGTCTTGGTTTTGCATACCATTTCTTTAATGAGGGCACAGCCCAAGACACAGAAAATAACCCACAAACAAGAGAATAATTTTATTATTCAAAAAATGGAGCTTCTTACATGCAGAGGTTCTCAAATCCCCAAGTTCTACAACACATGCAAGTTACAAAAAGCTACAGAATAACCCTTTCGCAATATGCGAGTTTGTCCCCAAAAAGTTACCCAAAAATATTAGAAACCCACCCATAAATAGAGCTCCTCTTTAGTTTGGAGCCAAAACAACATTAAAATTTGAGTTTAGGTGGTTTGGCGCCAAAAATTACAACTTGAAGTTCAAATTTCAAAAGAACATTTGCAATTGTATCTTCTAGAAAGTGCACCAAGTTCCCGGGGCCATAACTTTTGATCCAGGGCTCCGATTCGTGAACTGTTTGAATCGTTGGAAAGGTCTCAAAGTCAAAAACATGCTCAAAATTTGTTATGCCAATTTTGGCAAGTTTTGGGGCCATTCAAGCTCTAAGTGCCTCAAATCCAACCTGAGAAGATTTTTAGGTGCAAATATGGGAAACTAAAATTGCAATATCTTTCAACCCAGGAATAGAAAATAAAAGCGTAAATTGGGAATTTCATTATGGCGAAAAGGGTATCCAAAAATGTAAAAACATCTAAAAAATGAGAAACTTGAAATTTAACTATTTTTGGGTGATGCAAGATTGCCCTTACACCATTGGATGCTCATCACCTAGGTAATTTGAAGTGACCGTCCACGTCTCGATGTTGAGAAAACCAAGCTGGCCTTAGATAGCAGAATGAATCTTCCAGGCCTTCCTCTCCATTTCACTAGATATTCTTCATATTGCTGTTTCTGTACTCCTTCCCACGACTATCCAAGATTGCTTCAATCTCCATTTTGAAGTAGGTGTTGGAATGTCATACTGCCCTATTTGGTGCTTCCTCTATTCCACCTTCATGATACTCTATCAAATCTGAAATGTTGAACATAGGGGAAATGTTGATTCCATCAGGCAACTCTACCTCATATGCATTCCTTGAATCATGCTTCTTCAAAATCTTACAGGACCAATTTCTTCATCTTCAATTTATTATAGGTTCCCACGGAAACCTTTCTTTCCTCAAGTGGACCATTACTTCATCACCAATCTAAAACTCCTTATACCTCCTCTTCTGATCTGCCTTAGCCTTATACTACATATTCATCTTGTTAATATGTTCTCTTACCTTCTCATGTATATCCTTGATGTGTTCTGCAAAATCTTCGGCTTCAGCACTTATTTTCTTCTCTTGGTCCATCTTCTTCAATTTTGGAGCTATTCTGGGGCTACCTCCATACACAATCTAGAACGGTGATCTACCAGTGCTTATGTTGACATAATTGTTGTAAGAAAATTCTGCCTGGGGTAAGATCGAGTCCCATCCCTTGAGTTTATCTCCTACCAAACATCTCAGTAGGTTACCCAGACTCCTATTAACAACCTCTGTCTGCCCATCTGTTTGTGGATGGTGTGCACAACTGAACTTCAACTCTGTCTTCAGCTTCTTCCACAAGGTCCTCCAAAAGTACCCCACAAATTTGGTGTCACGATCTGAAACAATACTCTTTGGTAGACCATGTAGCCTCACCACCTCTTTGAAGAACAAGTTAGCAATGTGGACTGCATCATGGGTCTTCTGACATGGAATGAAATGTGCCATCTTCGAAAACCTATCAACCACTACAAAGAGTGAATCATTCCCTCGTTGTGTCCTTGGCAAACCAAGGACAAAGTCCATACTTATATCCTCCTGTGGTCTCTCTGTATAGGTAAGGGCTGATATAAACCTATATTATGGCTCACTCCTTTAGCCATCTAACATACCTTGCAGCTTTGTACAAACTTCTTCACATCCTGTGACAACTGAGCCTAGTAATAATGATCACTAATAATGGCAATGGTCTTTATCCTGACCAAAATGTCTTGCCATTCCTCCACTATGCTTCTCCTTTATCAAGTTTTCCCTCATGGAACTCCTTGGGATACACAATTGACTTCCCTTAGATAACATGTCATCCTGGATTATGAAATCCAGCCACCTTGTCATGTCCACTATAACAGGTTCCTTGCAAGCTTTCCAAGCCTCTGCAAAATTAGGATCTTCTGCATACAATGTCTTGAGTTCATTGAAACCAACCACTTCAATCTGTATCTTTGTCATCAATGTATGCCTCCTACTTAAGGCATCTACAACCCTATGTGAATTCCCACTCCTGTGTTTCAAAACAAAGGTATAACTCTGCAAAAATTCTACCCATTTCATATGCCTCTGATTTAATTTTTCCTAACTATTTAGGTACTGCAAAGCCTGATGATCAGTATATAGAACAAATTCCTTTGGCAACAAATAATGTCTCCATTTCTTTAATGCTTGAACTATTGCATAAAATTCTTGATCATATACAGAATACTTTCTCTTGGCATCATTTAACTTTTCACTGAAATAGGCAATGGGCTTACCTTCTTGGCTCAACACTGCTCCAATGGAACAACCACTAGCATCACAATCCACCTGAAAATACCTTGTTGAAATCTAGGAGAGCTAGAACAAGTTGCTCTGTCACCTTTTGCTTCAACAGTTCAAAATTTTTTGCTGCTCTAGTGCTCCACTTGAATTCTTTTCTATCCCCTCTCATTGTTTCAATCAAGGGTCCACAAATACTACTGAAGTTTCTAATGAACTTTCTATAAAAACTAACCAAACCATGGAAAGATCTCACCTCGGTAGCAGTTTTTGGGGTAGGCCATTCTAGAATAGCCTTCACCTTCTCTGGGTCTATCTTGAGACCTTCTACTAAGACAACAAACCCCAAGTACACTAACTCGCTCTTCACAAAACTACACTTCTTCGGATTAATCAACAGTTTCTCTTCTCTTAACTTCTCAAAGACTCTTTGAATATGCATCAGATGTTCATCCAACGTCTTACTGAAAATAAAAATATCATCTAAATACACAATAACAAAACTTCCCAGAAATTCTTTTAGTACCTCGTTCATGAGCCGCATGAATGTGCTCGGTGCATTGGTTAGCCCAAAAGGCATGACTAACCACTCGTACAGGCCCTCTTTGGTCTTGAAGGCAGTCCTCCATTCATCTCCCTCACGAATCCGGATCTGGTGATATCCACTCTTTAGATCAATCTTTGTGAAGTACTGGCTCCACTCAAATAGTCCATCAAGTCATCCATCCTTGGCGGGGAAATCGTACTTGATTGTTATCTTATTTATGGCTCGGGAATCTATACACATCCTCCACTCCCCATCCTTCTTTGGTGCTAGTACTGCAGGTACTGCACCTGGACTCAAACTCTCTGTATCAAACCCTTTCTCAACAACTCTTGAACTTGTATGTTCAACTCCTCATTTTCTGGAGTCATTCTATGAGTGCCTTATTTGGAAACTGGCTCGGGGAATCAAGTCAATCTGATGACTGATCTTCCTTATTGGTGGTAAACCCTCGGGTACATTATCAGAAACAATATCCTGAAACTCATCCAACATCCTAGAAACTTCTTCTGGAACCTTCTCACTATCCTCCTTACTCACTCTAGGAATCAATGCATAACACACATGCTCATGCTTCATACCTTCTAAAATTTTTCTTCCATCTACATAACAAATTCTAGCACTACTGCATACCTTTTCTTCGGTATCCTTCAGGGGTTTCAACTTGTGACGAACCCCATCCTTTGTCAAGGAATAAGTGTTTGCATGGCCATCATGTATAGCTCACCTATCGAACTACCACGGCCTCCCCAACAACATGTGACATGCATCCATGGGGATGATATCACAGAGTACCTCATCATGGTAGCTCCGATCTTGAACTTTACTAGGCACTGCTCACAAACCAAAACTTTGTGGTCTTTCTACAACCAGGCAATCCGATATGAGTGCGGGTGTCTTTCCCTCTTCAGCTTCAACTTTGTGACCATCTCCTCTGATACGAGATTTTCAGTGCTCCCACTGTCAATAATGACATCACAAAATTTTCTTTCACACTTGCACCTTGTGTGAAACAGATTCTTCCTCAGTTTTGGTTCCTTTTCTTTAGTCACTAGGGCTCTCCTCATCACTAGGGTTTCTCCCCTTTCAGCATCATCTGAATGTTTAGATTGGGCTTCCTCATCCACATGCGCAACCCTTCCATGACCTTCTAGCCTTTTGTCTACCCTTCCTTGGTGTTGTGGACATTCATAGGCTTGATGCCCTTCTTCACCACACTAGAAACACATTCCTCTGAAACCACCTCTTCCAAATCCTTGTCCATATCTCCCTTGTCCTTTGCCTCTTTGATCACCACTGTTTTGATCATGAGGGTGATAGAAGTTGTCATTCTTTTGGCTTCGGCTCGTAACCACATCTTCACTTTTCTTTTCATCATCATTTCAGCTTCCTGAACGTCTACCATTACCCCTTCTACTTTGACCTCCTTATCCTTTTTGCTTGCCATCAAATCTTTTGTTTAGCTTCTCTTCCACCTTTAGAGCAAACTGATACACATCCTCAATGGTGGTCATTCTGACTAGGATTAACTCCTTCTGAATGCTCAGTCATAACCCATTAAGATATCGGGCTACCTTCTCCTTATTGGCCTCTGTGTGACCCGTTCTGATGATTATCTTGTGAAAATATTCAGTATATTCTTTCACAGATCTACTTCCTTGCTTCAACCCTTGCAATTTCTTCAATAGATCTAACTCGTAGTCCACTGGTATGAATTGTCTCTTCAGTTTCTCTACCATGCTATTCCATCTAGTGATCTTGACTTTTCCTCTTCGATTTCTTTCCAACTAGACCTCTTTCCACCAAATACTAGCATGACCCTTCAGCTTCATTTTCGCAAACTTAACCCGATATGGGTCCTCTATTTCCTCATACTCAAAATATTCTTCTAGCTCATTGATCCAATCGATCAACTCTTCTGGGTTTAGACTTCTGGAATAACTAGGGACTTCTGCTCTGGGTCTTTTCCTGATCTTCAAAATGGCCCTTATTAGCTGCATTTGGTCTTGATCAATTGATTCTTCTTCCTCTTCTACCTCTGAACCTTCTTCCTCACCTTTATCCTCACTTTCCTCCCTTGGGTTTAACTCTCTTCTCAACTGCTCTTGTAACGCATCAATCTGTCTCTAGAGGGCTGCCAGTGCATCTCTTCCACCAGCATCTCTGCCACCTCGACCACCTCTGGCACCACCATGCCTACCAGGCATCACTCTTGGGGGCATCTTTCTTGACCTTGACCCACAACCACGGTCCTGGTGTGAACTGCCTCACGATCGGTGATCTATCCACATGCTCAAGAAAACCCACTCTGATACCACTTGATGAGGGCACAGCCCGAGACATAGAAAATAACCCACAAATAAGAGAATAATTTTATTATTCAGAAAATGGAGCTTCTTATATGCAGAGGATCTCAAATCCCCAAATTCTACAACACATGCAAGTTACAGAAAGCTACAGAATAACCCTTTCGCAATATGCAAGCTTGTCCCCAAAAAGTTACCCAAAAATATTAGAAACCCACCCATAAATAGAGCTCCTCTTTAGTTTGGAGCCAAAACAACATTAAAATTTGAGTTTAGGTGGTTTGGCGCTAAAAATTACAACTTGAAGTTCAAATTTCAAAAGAACATTTGCAATTGTATCTTCTAGAAAGTGTGCCAACTTCCCGGGGCCATAACTTTTGATCCGGGGCTCCGATTCGCTAATCGTTTGAACCATTGGAAAGGTCTCAAAGTCGAGAACATGCTCAAAATCCAACTTGGAAGATTTTCAAATACAAATCTAAGAAACTAAAACTGCAATATCTTTCAACCCAGGAATAGAAAATAAAAACCGTAAATTGAGAATTTCATTATGACGAAAAGGGTATCCAAAAATGTAAAAACATCTAAAAATTGAGAAACTTGAAATTTAACTATTTTTGGGTGATGCAAGATTGCCCTTACACCACTGGATGCTCCTGCATCATTTTTAGTTGCAGGTACACTCTTGTGCACTTTCAGATGTTGTTTCTTCTCCTTCATGCACTACATGGTGAAACACATATTTTCAGTGGATCTGCCATGCCTCTCCCAAATCAACATTATGGGGGTATTATATTGTTCATGCTAATGCTTCCTTTGTTTTTCTTTGGAGTGAACTATATATCTAGTATTTGTTCCTATGTACTAGGTGGATGCAATAGCTAGTTACCCATGCATTTCGGTGAGATGGAGCATTTACCATATAGACACTCTTGCATTCATGTTTTGTGGAGGAAACCTTTCGTCCTTAGTTGATCAGTGTTCTTCAGACTATTGGCACCTATATTTTCAATTTGTATTGGTTGAGTAGTGTCGTTAGGGTCACTCAAACAAATTCATGTGCCATCTGCATTTTTTATTGATGAATGTTATTGCCTTTGTTTCCATCTGATCATTGTTTGAGTAGTTCCATTGGGGGAACTCATGCAAATTGTTATCTTCTTGATCTTGATCATCCTATTTTTTAGAGGAGGTTCTTTAGTTTTCAGCACTATAGCAGTCATCTTTTGACAGTTGTTTGCAACTTCTTGTTTTAGCAATGTTCTTGATGTTCTTTTTCTCTTTTCTCTCTTTTTGAGAGGAGTTTTCTCCCTTGGGGTTTTTCTTCTTTTCTCTGTTTGTGACAGATTTTTTTGTTTTGTACATGGGTACCTCATTAGGCCTTGTCATCGGAACCCATATTTTGCATCTCTTGCATATTTGCATTGGTTTGTTCCTAAGTTGCACTTAAGGGGGGTGTTGGTATGAATAAGTCTTGTACCTAGTTTATTCCTTTACTAGGGACTTAGGGGACTTAGTTCACATGTTAAGTTTACTTAGGATATTAGTTGTCTTATTTAGATAAATATTAGCTGTCTTATCTAGACTTTACATTTTCCTAGGTAGTTATGAGTTAGTTGTCTCATCTGATAGGATTAAGGCACTTGTCATGATCTTGTCTAACCCTATCACTCATTCTTGCCTTTATAAGCAAGGCATCTACAACAAAGCATAGAATTGTATTGCATACCATATTGATCTGTGTATCATATTGCAATCCTTGTTTGGTGGAATAGCATCTTCCATTGTTGCCTCTCTCTATTTCTTGTGGAGGTTATTTGGTGTTGCAGATTGAAGATCTTGGGTTGATCACTTCAACACAAAAAGTTGAATGCATAGATCCATCTTTTGAGAAAAGGATGTTATTTTCCACAACCAAATGATGGTTTTATGCAACCTATCTCTACATCAATAAGTATAGTAGGATAGAGTAGGTTTCTTTTCTATAAATAAGTGCTTTACACATGTTATTTCTTCTTTTCTAAAGATCAAAAACATGCATTTCTCTATAAAAGTTGCTACTTCTAAGAGATTTTATAGATTTATTTTCGCATTTGAAGACATTAAAGATCTTTCAGAATCGACCATGAAGAAAATACAACAAGCTCTTGATAGCTTTGGATTAACATAGAATATCTTCAAAAGTGTCTTCAGTGCACCTCTCACAAAATCTCTAGAGCAATTGCAATAAAAGTGAAGAAATTGGCTCTCAAAGCACACTATGAGTTGTAGGACATACAACATTTTAGGTGTGGGGAAGATGATGAGACAAAAAAAAATTGTCAAAAAATGTCTCATCTATTAGCTAAATTAGTTTTTTCTCCAGTCAAAGAGAAGTGGTCAGCCTGAAATTCTAGAGAACCAACTTTGGTTATAAGTCTAGTAATGATGAGGAAAGTGAGGGATTTTCAATAGTCGATATTTCATCATATCTTGAAAATTATGATCTAGATTCTTGAGATGTTTGGACAAAAATTAGGAAACAAGAAGCCAAAAAAACCCATTAAATTTCACAAAAACCCAGTTTGTGGTTTAGAAGAAAACTTCACTAGTCCATGCGCCAAAAATTTCACAAGTCCGTGCGCTAAAATTTTTAGAGCTAAGTAGGATCTAAGTGAAGGATAAGTATGATAAAATTTATGAAGAAGTTGAATAGTTTGGGCTTCTATGAAAAATTAATGGGTAGAAGTTGAGAGCATCTAGGGGCAATTCCAAGCATCTAAGGTAGGTTGTTGGGTTGTGCAAACAAATAGAGCATATCTAGGAGGCAATTTTGGGTAGTTTGAACTTTTTTGCAAGCATCTAAGAGTTGTTTTATGAGCTTTAATAATACACAAGGTAAAGGAATGACCTTTTCAGCATTCAAATGTCTTTTGAGAGCATGTTTAGAGGCTACAAAATAGGCATATTAGTTTTGGATGACCAAAGGAGATTGACTCAGCAATATGAAGAAAAGACTTGTCTTTTTTCCCCTGACACATGTTCCTATCTTTTAGCAAGTTGTTGCACAACTATAAGACTCATCTTTCATACCTTTGTTTTGTTGGAAGAGTTTCATGAAATAATATAGTTCAATATTTTAACAATAGTAGTTGTTTGTAGTTTTATTTCTTAGCAGCAATTTCATTTCCATTGGTTTATTATTTTAGAAACCCCCCCACCCAAAACAATAGATCCAAAGGAAGAGGTTCTTGCATGCAAAGGTGACAACTCTTGTGCAATTTCCTCAACTATAAGACCATGACTTCAAACCCCAACAAGAAAAAGATTAGTGTTTGGACACCCACAAAGTCCAAGGAGGGTTGCACGATTAGATATTTGAAGGATAAGGAGTTGCATCTAGTCATGCATGCAGGAAAATGTGAGGAAGGATTGCAAGATCTTTCCAATCGACCCATGCATTTACTAGAATAAAAAAATATGGAGAAGGCTGCCATTTCAAATGAAGGAGGAGCATTAGAGTTCAAATATTTATCCATTTTCTTCTCATGGTTTTCCTCTTCTTTCAAAATATTGGTGTGAATAAGTCTTGTACCTAGTTTATTCCTTTACTAGGGACTTAGGGGACTTAGTTCACATGTTAAGTTTACTTAGAATATCAATTGTCTTATCTAAGGTTTACATTTTTCTAGGTAGTTATGAGTTAGTTGTCTCATATGATAGGATTCAGACACTTGTCATGATCTTTTCTAACCCTATCACTCATTCTTGCCTTTATAAGCAAGGCATCTACAACAAAGCATAACATTGTATTGCATAACATATTGATCTTTGTATCATATTGCAATCCTTGTTTGGTGGAATAACATTTTCTATTTTGCTTCTCTCTATTTCTTGTGGAGGTTATTTAGTTGTGTAGATTGAATATCTTGGGTTGATCACTTCAACATGGTATTAGAGCTTTGAATCTGGAAAGCCCCTTCCTTTAGAGAGTTTCCACCATCAAGTTATATTGTGGTGAGTTTGAAGCTCAGATCCAGGAAGTAGCATGTATTTTAGAGAAATTTTGGACAAAATAGACCCTACCATTGTGTTCAGAGAGACGAATATTGACTATAAATTCGTCCATTTTCGGTAAATTTGGTTTTTGAGGCAATTTTTTTGTTTGAACAAACCATACGACCTCTCAAATGGTATAGATCGTCATTATTATTTTCGCAGAATAAATTATTGCAAAAATAATATTTGTGTTATTTATTTTCGGTCAAAATATATTATCAGGTGGTGGTCGAATTTATTTATGTGAGATATAAACTCTATTTGGGCATATTATTATAAAATATTAGCAGCTTAATATATTTTTGTTGGTTTAATTCCAAATCTGCGAACATTTTTTTGTCGGCCCCAAGAGTCATACTCTATCTGTCAGCCTTTTCTGCCAAAGTTTGTTGGTAACCTTTATCATTTCTACTGATTAGAGGTTTTTGTCAGCCCGTTTGTGTCAGCCCTTCTCTGTCGACATCCATTGTTCACCCGACTACAACCTTCTTGCACACTTTGACAGACTCGCAACACCCACGTTTTGTTTTCTCTAGAAACTAATTGCAACCTCTCATTTCTTCACCAACTTTCACTAACCTTCCACTCCTTTCATCGGCTCTATTAACTATCATTCGACATCCTTGATCCATTCACCTCCTGTTGACTTCACTCATCGGCATCTTTGGGCGAATATTCCTGACAGATTCGTGTGTTGCCCCTGCGTTATTCTCTAGCAGAGTACAGTAAAACCAACATTTGTAAAATATTTGGGCTTCGTCATCTACTTGTAATCAAATTGTGAGATCTATCCATCCATCGCAGTTGTTGTTTGATCCTCCATTTGCATATGGTACCTAGCATTTGTACATCAACGGTCTTCTTTGGTGTACCTTTTATGTCGATTGTCTAATAGGATCTACATATCTCGTGGTCATATCCTCTAGCGAGTTTGGGTTCTTCATCCATCACCAACCACAGTGTATCAGTCATCTACATTGTGTACCTAGTCATACCCCTACACTTTTCAATTGGCATATTCGGCTAAGGGTATTGTTTCTCAGCGTCGAGCTCATCCTCCGCTACCATCGACATTTTGTAGCCCCTTGTCTAGCCCTTTGATAACCCATCGCTGGCCTTATCCTTCTCCCATTAGCCATCTTTCCCATCACATCTAGGGTTTTGTTGGTGACATCATATCATTGGTGTACTTTGGACCGATATTGTGTTCATTGTGGCTTCTATTTTATTGGCTACCAAAATCATACAACTCCAAGTCTTGGTCATTGTCTTGTCACTATCCTCCTTTGGTATGCGGGATTCATATCATTTGTGCCCTCAACATTTGCAGTGTATCATCTGGTCTACAATCTTCACCATGTTTTGACAACGTTGATCACATCCTTTGGTTTTTTCAGTAGGTATGCATGATTTGAATCTGTGGGTTTTCAATATTTTATTTTAAATCTCTATCGAAGACTTTGGTTGCAAGATAATAAAATAATAAAGTTTGGTTTATTCTTAACCTCATTGGCTTCCACTGTTCCTACATCATCGTCATTTACTTGCTTGTACTCGACTGTCATATTCTGACATCTATTATTTTTCAGTGGGTCGACCACTATTTTGTATTGGATCGACAGTCAATGGGGGGTGGCTTGCGGGTGGCGCAGCCACTAGAGCACAACCCCGTCTCCGCCTGCCCAGCACCCATGGTGGTGGCAAAAAAATAATTTTTTTAATATTTATTTAGCAATAGGGTCATATAGGCCAACTAGGGGCCCAAATTTTGCTCCTCTTTAGTCTTTAATTTTTTATCTTGATTAGTGTAAAGTGGCTTTTTTAGGCCTTTTTTCATTTTTGCATAACTTTCACCCCAAGTGGAAATTTTTTTGAAATGAAATACCGTTGGAAAGATGGAGAGCTCAAATTTTCAATGGTACAAGTGATTTTCAGAATTTTTTTTTTTGGGAGCTTTTATTGCTTGTTGAAGCCAGATATGCCTTCTACACTACCGAGCTCACAACTTTTGCTCCACTCCTCCAATTTTTGCTATTCTTGCGGTGTTGGAAAGGTCTCTTTGAGCTCTTCAGAGTTACTCATGCATGTTTTCCAAATTTGGCCCTAGGTATAAGTAATTCAAATTATTATGTTTTAACACTCTAGTTAATTACTTGGATATTTTGGCTCCTAGAATCTTTTTGTTCGCATGGGATGGCTTCATTTGGGTTGCTTTATATGTATTTCTTGCATTTTGTCCTTTGTGGGTATTTTGAGAATTATTTACAAGAAAATTCTTGTATGTAAACGCACTAAGATAGAGTGTCGCACTATTATGCATGTATTTTGGAGATTTTTCTCATAAGGTTGTGCCATATTTTGTACTTGCACTGTATTATAAAGTGCCATTGGGGGGTTGTGTAGTGCCTGGTTATTTCCCATCACACCCTTGTCAAGTGAGTGTCCCTCCAAGACAATAATGAATCCATGTGATTCTTGCCTCATGTATGTGTTTCTTGGTTTTGTACACCATTTTTTAGTTGTAGGTACACTCTTGTGCACTTTTAGATGTTATTTCTTCTACTTCATACACTACATGGTGAAACATAGAGTTTCAATGGATCTGTCATGCATCTCCCAAGTCAACATTATGGGGGTGTATTATACTTGTTCGTGCCAATGCTTCTTTGGTTTTGCTTTGGAGTGAACTATGTATCTAGTATTTGTTCCTATGTACTAGGTGGATGCAATGACTAGTTACCCATGCATTTTAGTGAGATGGATCATTTACCATATTGACATTCTTGCATTCTTATTTTGTGGAGGCAACCTTTAATCCTCAGTTGATCAGTGTTCTTCAAACTATTGGCACGTGTATTTTCAATTTGTATTGGTTGAGTAGTGTCATTAGGGTCACTCATATAGATTCATGTGCCATCTGTATTTTTGATTGAAAGATGTTATTGCCTTTGTTGCCATCTAATCATTGTTCGAGTAGTGTTGTTGGGGGCACTCATGCAGATTGTTGTCTTCTTGATCTTGAACATCCTATATTTCAGAGGTTCTTTAGTTTTGAGCACTATAGTAGTCATCTTTTGATAGTTGTTTGCATCTTCATCATGTTTCAGGGATGTTCTTCATGTTCTTGTTTTATTTTCTCTCTTTTAGAGAGGAGTTTTCTCCCATGGGGTTTTTCTCCTTTTCTCCGTTTATGAGATATTTTTTTGTTTTGTACATGTGTACCTCATCAGGCCTTGTTGTTGGGACCCATCTTTTGCATATTTGCATTGGTTTGTTCCTCCCTAAGTTGCACTTAAGGGGGGGTGTTGGTATGAATAAGTCTCAGGTACCTAGTTTATTCCTTTACTAGGGACTTAGGGGACTTAGTTCACATGTTAAGTTTACTTAGAATATTAGTTGTCTTATCTAGACTTTACATTTTCCTAGGTATTTATGAGTTAGTTTTCTCATGTGATAGGATTAAGAAACTTGTCATGATCTTGTCTAACCCTATCACTCATTCTTTCCTTTTTAAGCAAGGCATTTACAACAAAGCATAGCATATTGATCTTTGTATCATATTGCAATCCTTGTTTGGTGGAATAGCATCTTCCATTATTGCTTCTCTCTATTTCTTGTGGAGGTTATTTGGTGTTGTAGATTGAAGATCTTGGGTTATCACTTCAACATAAAAAGTTGAATACTTGCATCCATCTTTTCAGAAAATGATGTTATTTTCTACAACCAGTTGATGGTTTTATGTAACCTATCTCTACATCAATAAGTAGAGTAGGATAGATTAGGTTTCTTTTCTACAAATAAGTGTTTTACACATGATATGTCTTCTTCTCTAAATCTCAAAAACATGCATTTATCTATAAAAGTTGCTACTCTTAAGAGCTTGTGCAAATTCATTTTGGCATTTGAAGACATTTTGTATCTCTCAGAACTGGCCATGAAGAAAATACAATAAGCTCTAGATAGCTCTGGAGTAACTAAGAATATCTTTAGAAGCATCTCTAGTGCACCTCTCACAAAATATCAAGAGTAATTGCAATAAAAGTGAAGAAATTGGTTCTCAAAGCTCACTATGAGTTGTAGGAGGACCTGCAACATTTTAGGTGTGGGGGAGATGATCAGACAAAAAAATGTCAAAAAATGTCTCATCTATTAGCTAACTTAGTGTTTTCTCCAGTCAAAAAGAAGTGGTGAGCTTGAAAATACAGAGCACCCACTCTGGTTATAAGTCTAGTAATGATGAGGAAAGAGAGGGATTTTCAGCGGTCAAGATTTTACCATATCTTGAAAATTGCGATTTGGGTTCTTGATATTTTTGGACAAAAATTAGGAAACAAAAAGGCAAAAAAAAAACCATTAAATTTCACAAAAACACAGTTTCTGGTTTGAGAGAAAACTTCACCAATCCATGAGCCAAAAATTTCACTAGTCCATGCACCAGAATTTTCGAAGCTAAGTAGGATCTAAGTGAAGGATAAGTATGATAACATTTATGAAAAGGTTGAGCAATTTGGGCTTCTCTGAGCAATTAAGGGATAGAAGTTGAGAGCATGTAGGGGAAATTCCAAGCATCTAAGGCATGTTGTTGGGTTGTGCAAACAAATGGAGCACTTCTAGGAGGTATTTTTGGGCAGTTTGAACCTTTTTGCAAGCATCTAAGAGTTGTTTTATGAGCTTTAATGATACACAAGGTAAAGATAGGCATATTAGTTTTGGACGACCAAACGAGATTGACACAACAAGATGGGGAAAAGACTTATCTTTTTCCCCCAACACACATTCCTATCTTCTCGCAAGTTGTTACACAACTATAAGGCTCATATTTCAAACCTTTGTTTTGTGGGAAGAGTTTAATGAAATAATATAGTTCAGTATTTTAGTAGTAGTAGTGTTTTGTAGTTTTATTTCTTAGCAGCAATTTCATTTCCAGTTCTTTACATTTCCAATATTTCCCTTCACAAGTTCTTCTCCCTCTTGCATATTTCCATGGACATTGCTCTGGTTTGACATTTTTAATTAAATGATAAGGACTGTAGTGACCTTCATGATTTTGGCATCTTTCCCAAGGATAGATGTCATTAGGGAGTTGTTGTTGATCTGGTGATAGCAGGTCAAAAGAGAAAATTAGTTTGACAAGTCATTTTTTAGGTTTATTATTTTAGAAACCCCCCCCCAAAACAACAAATCCAAAAGAAGTGGTTCTTCCATGTAAAGGTGACAGCTCTTATGCAATCTCCTCAACTAGAATACCATGACTTCAAGCCTCAATAAGAAAAATATTATTGTTTGGACACCTTCAAAGTCCAAGGATGGCAAGCCCCTTCCTTTAGAGAGTTTCCACCATCAAGTTCTATTGTGATTTGAGTTTAAAGCTCAGATCTAGGAGGTAGCCTATATTTCAGAGCGGTTTTGGTCAAAATAGACTTTGTCATCGTGTTGAGAAGGCTGCGTAGATGAATTTTGACTATAAATTTGTCTATTTTCAGTAAAGTTGATTTTTGAGGTAATTGTTTTTTGCTCAAACAGACTATACGACCTCCCAAATTGTACAAATCGTCATTATTATTTTTGCATAATAAATTATTTCAAAAATAATATTTTGTGTTATTTATTTTTTATCAAAATATATTATTAGGTGGTGGTTGAATTTATTTTTGTAGGATATAAACTTTTTTTGGGCATATTATTATAAAATATTGGAGGCTAAATATATTTGTGTGGGTTTAATTTTAAATCTTGAAACATTTTTTTGTCGACCCAAGGAGTCGTACTCTATCTGTTAGCCTTTTTTGCCAAATTTTGTCAGCATCCTTTATCATTTATGCTGATCACAAGTTTTTGTTAGCCTGTTTGCATCGGCCCTTCTCTATAGATGTCGATTGTTCATCCGACTATGATGTTCCTGCACACTTTGACAGACTCCCAGTGCCCATGTTTTGTTTTCTCTAACAGTTGATTCCAACCTCGCGTCTTCTTTGTCAACTTTTGTCAACCTTCTGCTCCTTTTGTTGGCTTAGTTAATTGTCGCTCAATGTCCTTGGTCCATTCACCTCTAGCTAACTTCATTCATCGACATCTTTGGGCGGATATTTCAAGCAGATTTGAATGTTGCCCCTATGTTATTTTCTGGTAGAGTACAGTAAAATCAACATCTACAAAATATTTGGGCTCTGTCATCTACCTATAGTCAAATCGTGTGATTTGCCCATCCATCATTATCATTGTCTAATCCTCCATTAGCATATGGTACCTAACATTTGTACATTGATGGTCTTCTCTGGTGTAACTTTTTTGTTGGCTGGTAGGATCTACATATTTTGTGGTCATATCCTTTAGCGAGTTCGGGTTCTTCATCCATCAACAACCATAGTGTATTGGTCATCTACATCGTGTACCTAGTCGTACCCCTACACTTTTCAATTGGCATATTTGACTAAGGGTATTGTTTCTCAGTGTTGAGCCTATCCTCTGCTATCAACAGTGTTTTACTACCCCTTGTCAGGCCCTTTGATAACATATCGTTGGACTTATCCTTCTCCCATCAACCATCTTTCCCATTGCATCCAGGGTTTCATCGATGGTGTCATATCATAGGCATACTTTGGATCGATATTGTGTTCATTGTAGCTTCTATTTTATCAAATTCCTAAATCATATAACTACAAGTCTTGGTCGTTGTCTTGTCGCTATCCTCCTTTGGTATGCGAGGGTCATATCATTAGCGTTCTTGACATTTGTAGTGCATCATCCAGTCTACAATCTTCATCGTGTTTTGATAGCGCCAGTCACATCCTTTGGTTTTGTCAGCGGGTATGCATGATTTGAATCCATGGGTTTTCAATATTTTATTTTAAATTTTTGTCAAAAACTTTATTTGCAAGATAATAAAATAATGGCATTTGGTTTATTCTTAACCCCGTCGACTTCCACTATTCATGTGTCATTGTCATTTACTGGCTTGTACTTGGCAGTTATATTCTGACATCTATTATTTGTCAAAGGGTTGACCACTCTTTTGTATTGGACCAATGATCAATGCGGGTGTGGCCTGCAGGTGGTGAGGCCACTGAGGCACCACCCTCGCTTCCCCCGCCCACCACCCATGGTGGCGGCAAACAAACAATTTTTTTAATATTTATTTAGCAATAGCGACATATGGGGCAACTAGGGGCCCAAATTTTGCTCCTCTTTAGTCTTTAATTTTTGACCATGTTTAGTGTAAAGTGCCTTTTTCTAGGCCTTTTTTTTGTTTGTACATAACTTTCACCCCAAGTGGAAAAATATCACTGGAAAGATAGCAAGCTCAAATTTTCAGTGGTACAAGTATTTTTCAGAAATTTTATTGTATGGGAGCTTTTGTTGCCTCTAGATATGCCTTCTACACTCCTGAGCTCACAACTTTTGCTATGTTCCTCCATTTTTTTTTATTCTTATGGAATTGAAAAGATCTCTCTGAGCTCTTTAGAGTTACTCATGCACTTTTTCCAAATTTGGCCCCAGTTATAATGAATTTAGATTATTGTGTTTCAACACTCTAGTAATTTCTTGGATATTTTGGCTCCTAGAATCTTTTTGTTCGCATGTGATGGCTTCATTTGGGATGCTTTATATGTATTTCCTGCATTTTTTCCTTTGTAGGCATTTTGAGCATCATTTGTAAGCAAATTCTTATATGTAAACACACTTAGATAAAGTGCCACACTATTGTACATATATTTTGGAGATTTTGCACCTAAGGTTGTGCCATATTTTGTACTCACACAATATTATAAAGTGTCATGGGGGTTGTGTAGTGCCTTGTTATTTTCCATCACACCTTTATCAAGTGAGTGTCCATCCAAGTCAACAACGAATCCATGTGATTTTTGCCTCATATGTGTGCCTTGTTTTTGCACACCCTTTTTTCAGTTGTAGGTACACTCTTGTGCACTTTTACATGTTGTTTCTTCTCCTTTATGCACTACATGGTGAAACACAGAGTTTCAGTGGATATTTCATGCCTCTCCCAAGTCAGTATTATGGGGGTATTATACTCTTCATGTTAATGCTTCCTTGGTTTCGCTTTGGAGTGAACTATGTATCTAGTATTTGTTCCTATGTACTAGGTGGATGTAGCAGTTGGCTACCCATGCATTTTGGTGAGATGGAGCATTTACCATATAGACACTCTTGCATTCCTATTTTGAGGAGGAAACCTTTCATCTTCAGTTGATTAGTGTTCTTTAGACTATTGGCACCTGTATTTTCAATTTGTATTGGTTGAGTAGTGTCATTAGGGTCACTCGTACAGATTCATGTCCCATATGTATTTTTGATTAACAGATGTTATTGCCTTTGTTGCCATCTAATAATTGTTCAAGTAGTGTCATTGGGGGAACTCATGCAGATTGTTGTCTTCTTGATCCTGATCATCCTATTTTTTAGAGGAGGTTCTTCAGTTTTCAACACTATAGCAGTCATCTTTCAACAATTTTTTGTAGTTTCTTCCTATGTTAGTGATGTTCTTCATGTTCTTGTTCTATTTTCTGTCTTTTGGAAAGGAGTTTTCTCCCACATGGTTTTTCTCCTTTTCTTCGTCTATGAGAGATTTTTTTGTTTTGTACATGGGTATCTCATCAAGCCTTATTGTCGAGACCCATCTTTCATCTCTTTTGCATATTTGCATTGGTTTGTTCCTCCCTAAGTTGTACTTAAAGGGGAGTGTTGGTGTGAATAAGTCTTGTACCTAGTTTATTCCTTTACTAGGGACTTAGGGGACTTAGTTCACATGTTAAGTTTACTTAGGATATTAGTTGTCTTATCTAGATAAGTATTAGTTATGTTATCTAGACTTTACATTTTCCTAGGTAGTTATGAGTTAGTTGTCTCATGTGATAGGATTAAGACACTTGTCATGATCTTGTCTAACCCTATCACTCATTTTTGCCTTTATAAGAAAGACATATACAACAGAGCATAGCATTGCATTGCATAGCATATTGATCTTTGTAACATATCGCAATCCTTGTTTGGTGGAATGGCATCTTCCATTATTGCTTCTCTCTATTTCTTGTGGAGGTTATTTGGTGTTGTAGATTGAAGATCTTGGGTTGATCACTTCAACACAAAAAATTGAATGCATGGATTCATCTTTTGAGAAAATGATGTTATTTTGCACAACCAATTAATGGTTTATGTAACTTATCTCTACATCAATAAGTAAAGTATGATAAAGTAGGTTTATTTTTTACAAATAAGTGCTTTACACATGCTATATCTTCTTCTCTAAAGCTCAAAAACATGTGTTTCTCTATAAAAGTTGCTACTCCTAAGAGCTTTTGCAGATTTATTTTAGCATTTGAAGACATTCTGCATCTCTCATAACCGACCATGAAGAAAAGACAATAAGATCTAGATAGCTTTTGAGTAACTTAGAATATCTTCTGAAGCATCTCTAGTGCACCTCTCACAAAATCTCCAGAGCAATTGTAATAAAGTGAAGAATTTGGCTCTCAAAGCTCACTATGAGTTGTAGGAGGACCTACAACATTTTAGGTGTGGGGGAGATGATGAGACCAAAAAAAAGTCAAAAAATGTCTCATCTATTAGCTAAATTAGTGTTTACTTCATTTAAAGAGAAGTGGCGAGCCTAAAATTCTAAAGCACCAAATCTAGTTATAAGTCTAGTAATGATGAGGAAAGTGAGATTTTCAGGAGTTGAGATTTCATCATATCTTGAAAATTACGATTTGGGTTCTTGATATTTTTGGATAGAAATTAGGAAACAAGAATGACAAAAAAACCATTAAATTTCACAAAAATGCACCTAATGTTTTGAGAGAAAACTTCACTAGTCCATGCGCTCAAAATTTCACTAGTGAATGCGTCAAAATTTCTGGAGCTAAGTAGGATCTAAGTGAAGGATAAGTATGATAACATTTATGAAGAGGTTGAGCAGTTTGGACTTCTATGAGCAGTTAAGGGATAGAAGTTAAGAGCATCTAGGGGTATTTCCAAGAATCTAAAGTAGGTTGTTGGGTTGTGCAAACAAATGGATCATATCTAGGAGGAAATTTTGGGTAGTTTGAACTTTTTTGCAAGCATCTAAGAGTTGTTTTATGAGATTTAATAATATACAAGGTAAAGGCATGACTTTTTTAGCATTCAAATATCTTTTTGGAGCATGTTTAGAGGCTACAAAATAGGCATATTAGTTCTGGACGACCAAAGGAGATTAACTCAGGAAGATGAAGAAAAGACTTTGTTGGTGTAATTAAAAGTGGTGTACCTTGTCCTAGGTCATGATTACACCTTAGTTAAGTTTACTTAGGGACCACATAGGAGGTAGTTGGATAATTTCCAATTTTGGTGGACTTATCATGTTATTACTTTATCATATCCACCTTTCATGGACACATCATGTGATTACCTCTCCACCTTTTGTGGGTGATCCACCATTTGTGGTGATTATCACATTATCACTTTTCCACTTTAGGTGGAGTGATAACTTTTCACAGTTGTCTCATGTCATAAGATTATGACACTTGTCATAATCTTATGACCTTCTATGTACTCACCTTGGCTATATAACCAAGGGGTCTCCTATGTACTTTTGGACATTACATTCTATTTGCATTATTGGCAGAATACAGTCTATTCTTGTCATATTACTTCTATCTCTCTTATGCTTGTGTTTTCTATTAGGCCTCTAGATCTTGGGTGGCTACCTTCATAGCCAATTCTTATAGATCTTCTAGCAATTTGTTGCATAGCTATAAGGCTTATCTTTCAGACCCTTGTTTTGTGGGAAGATTTTCATGAAATAATATAGTTCAGTATTCTAGTAGTTGTATTGGTTTGTAGTTTCATTTCTTAGCAGCAATTTCATTTCCAATTCTTTACATTTCTAATATTTCCCTTTACAAGTTTCTTAGGATAGTTTATTTTCTAGCGATCTTTCCATTCCCTTTTATTTACATTTCTAAAATCTCCCTTTGAATGCTTCTTAAGATAGATTTCATTCCAGCATTTTCATTTACAAGTTCTTGGATTAGATTTGATTCCAACAATTTCTTTCATGCATTGCTTTTCAATTCTATTTGTAGAAAAAGAATGTCATACAAATGATTTTTTCTCCCTCTTGCATATTGCCATGGACACTACTCTGGCTTGACATTTTTAACTAAATGATGAGGATTGTAGCGACCTTCATCATTTTGGCATTGTTGCCAGGGATAGGTGTCATCAGGGAGTTGTTGATAGTGACAGTAGGTCAAAAGAGAAAATTGGTTTGGAAAAGTCTTCTTTTTTAGGTTTATTATTTTAGAACCCCCCCCCCACCAAAATAATAGATCCAAAGGAAGAGGTTCTTGCATGCTAAGGTGATAGCTCTTGTGCAATCTCCTCAACTAGAATACCATGACTTCAAGCCTCGAAAAGAAAAAGATTATTGTTAGGACACCTTCAAAGTCCAAGGAGGGCTAGCTGATCATATATTTGAAGGATAAGGAGTTGAATCCAATCATACATGCAACAAAATGTGAGGAAGGATTGCAAGATCTTTCCAATCAACCCATGTATCTACTAGAACCATAAATTATGGAGAAGGTTGTCATTTCAAAGGAGGAGGAACATCAGAGTTTAAATATTTAGCCATCTTCTTCTCATGATTTTCCTCTTCTTTCAAAATGTTGGTGTGAATAAGTCTTGTACCTAGTTTATTCCTTTATTAGGGACTTATGGGACTTAGTTCACATGTTAAGTTTACTTAGGATATCAATTGTCTTATCTAGATAAGTATTAGTTGTCTTATCTAGAATTTATATTTTCTTAGGTAGTTATGAGTTGGTTGTCTCAAGTAATAGGATTAAGAAACTTGTCATGATCTTGTCTAACCCTATCACTCATTCTTTCCTTTATAAGCAAGACATCTACAACAGAGCATAGCATTGTATTGCATAACATATTGACCTTTGTATCATAATCTTTGTTTGGTGGAATAGCATCTTCCATTGTTGCTTCTTTTTATTTATTGTGGAGGTTATTTGGTGTTGCAAATTGAAGATCTTGGGTTGATCACTTCAACATGGTATTAGAGCTTTGAATCTAGAAAGCCCCTTCCTTTAGAGAGTTTCCACCATCAATTTCTATTGTGATTTAAGTTTGAAGTTCAGATCTAGGAGGTAGCTTGTATTTCAGAGCAATTTTGGTCAAAATAGACCCCGCCATCGTGTTCAAGAGGCTCCGCAAACAAATTTTGACTTTAAATTTGTCCCATTTTTGTAAAGTTGGTTACAAAAATAATATTTCTATGTTATTTATTTTCAGTCAAAATATATTATTGGGTGGTGGTCAAATTTATTTCTGCAAGATATAAACTCTACTTGGGCATATTATTATTAAATATTGGTGGCTTAATATATTTCTATAGGTTTAATTCCAAATTTGTAAACATTTTTTTGTTGGCCCAAGGAGTCGTACTTTGTCTATGGGCCTTTTTTCCAAAGTTTTTCAGCAACCTTTATCATTTCTACCAATCACAAGTTTTTGTCAACCCATTTGCATCGACCCTTCTCTGCTGACGTCGATTGTTCGCCCAATGGCAACCTTCCTACACACTATGACAGACTCCCATCGTTCACTTTTTGTTTTCTCCAATAGCTGATTCCAACCTCCCATCTTCTATGTTGATTTCCATCGGCCTTCCATTCCTTTTGTCTGCTCTATTAAGTCTCACTCGACATCCTTAGTCCATTCACCATTAGCTGACTTCATTCATCGGCATCTTTGGGTGGACATTCCCAGCAAATTTGTGTGTTTCCCCTATGTTATTCTCTAGTAGAGTACAATAAAATTAGCATCTGTAATATTTGGGTTTTGTCATCTACTTGCAGTCAAATTGTGCGATCTGCCCATCCATCACTATTGTTGTTTGATCCTCCGTTGGCATATGGTACCTAGGATTTGTACATCGGCGGTCTTCTCTGGTGTACCTTTTTCATTGGTTGTTTAGTAGGATCTGCATATTCTGTGGTCATATTCTCTAGCGAGTTTGGGTTCTTCACGCATCATCGGCCACAGTGTATAGGTCATCTACATCGTTTACCTAGTCGTATGCATGCATTTTTCAATTGGCATATTTGGCTGGGTATTATTTCTTAGCGTCGAGCCTGTCCTATGCTACTGTCTATGTTTTGCAGCCCCTTGTCAGGCCCTTTGACAACCCACCATTGGCCTTATCCTTCTCCCATCAACCATCTTTCTCGTTGCATCTAGGGTTTCATCAGCAACGTCATATCATTGGTGTACTTTGGACTGATACTGCATTCATCATGGCTTCTATTTTATCGGTTGCCAAAATCATATAACTCCAAGTCTTGGTCACTATATTGTCACTATCCTCCTTTGGTATGTGAGGTTCATATCATTGGAATCCTCATCATTTGTAGTGCATCATCTGGTCTGCAATCTTCATTGTGTTTTGACAGTTTTGGTCACATCCTTTGGTTTTTTCAATGAGTATGCATGATTTGAATCCGTGGGTTTTTAATATTTTATTTTAAATTGTTGTCAAAGACTTTGGTTGCAGGATAATAAAATAATAAAGTTTGGTTTATTCTTAACCCCGTCAGCTTCCACTATTCTTGTGTCATTGTTATTTATGGGCTTGTACTCAACAGTCATATTTCGACATCTATTATTTGTTAGAGGGTCGACCACTATTTTGTATTGGACCAACAATGAATGGGGGGTGGCCTGCGGGTGGCATAGCCACTAGGGAACCACCCTCGCTCAGCCCGTCCACCACCCATGGTGGCAATGGACAATTTTTTTTTTTAATATTTATTTAGCAATAGGGTCATATGGGCCAACTAGGGGCCCAAATTTTGCTTCTCTTTAGTCTTTAATTTTTTACCCTATTTAGTGTAAAGTGCCTTTTTCTAGGCCTTTTTTTTTTGTTTGTGCATAACTTTCACCCCAGGTGGCGAAAGTTTTGAAATTAAATATTGTTGGAAATCTAGTGAGCTCAACTTTTTAGTGGTACAGGTTTTTTTTAGAAATTTTGTTGTTTGGGAGCTTTCGTTGCCTTTTGAAGATAGATATGCCTTCTACACTCCCGAGCTCAAAACTATTGCTCCATTCCTCTATTTTTTGCTATTCTTGTGGTGTTGTAAAGTGTTGGTATATGGAGCCTAATCAAACTCGGAGCTTAAATTTTCCCCACTTTTATCAGCACCGTTTCCCCCCAAATTATTTAACGGGGTCAAGGGGCAACACCCTTTGCGGGGGTTTGGGGACGGTATTGAGTTGCAAGGATTACTAGTTGTAATCAGTTCAATTTATTGGACAATAATATGGACTCTCTGTTGGTGGATGTAGCCCATGTTTGGGTGAACCACATTAAATATTGTCTCTTGTTGTTATTATTTTTGTGTTTTTCATTCCTCTTTTTAATCTTTATTTGCATTTAATTGATATTTTTTGCATACAATTCCTAACAAGTGGTATCAAAGTGTGTTGTGTTTGATTATCATTTGCAAGAAGGTCTCATGGTTGAGTGGAAGTCTCACGGTTAAGTGGGAGCAATGGTAGATGAGGGTAAATTGAAGGTAGATAAATTCAGTGGGTAGAACTATCAGTTATGGAAGACGCAGATGGAGGATTATCTCTATTAGAAGGATTTATGGAGGTCGTTGGAAGGAACAACCAAGAAACTAACAACAATGAGTGATCAAGAATGAAATCTTCTGGATAGAAAGGCAAGAAGGTCTCATGGTTGAGTGGAAGTCTCACGGTTAAGTGGGAGCAATGGTAGATGAGGGTAAATTGAAGGTAGATAAATTCAGTGGGTAGAACTATCAGTTATGGAAGATGCAGATGGAGGATTATCTCTATTAGAAGGATTTATGGAGGTCGTTGGAAGGAACAACCAAGAAACTGACAACAATGAGTGATCAAGAATGAAATCTTCTGGATAGAAAGGCATTGGGAGCCATTCGTTTATGCCTGGCACAATCAGTGGCATTCAATATTACAACAACAAAGACAACTCAAGAGTTGATGGAAACCCTGGCAATGTTATATAAAAATCCTTCCGCTTTGAATAAGTTATTTCTTATGAAGCGTTTATTTAATATGAAAATGGTAGAAGGTGGGTCAGTTGTTGATCATTTAAACGAGTTTAATACGGTTACCAGTCAATTAACTTCTGTAAATGTAAACTTTGATGAAGAAGTTAGGGCTCTTTTGATTATGTGTTCTTTGCTTGAAAGTTGGAATAACTTGGTCATGGTTGTTAGTAATTCTATTTTTGGTTTAAATACATTAAAATTTGATGATGTTGTTGGTGTTATTTTGAGCGAGGAAATTTGTAGGAAAAGATCAGGTGGAACATCTGCATTAGGTAGTGTTTGAATGCATAAAGTAGGGGAAAAATAAAGGAGAGAGGAAACAATTCTAAAAGTTGTGGGAAGTCACAAGGAAAATCAAAGGACAAAAGGTCCCAGTCTAGAGACAAGAGGGATTGTTGGTACTGTGGTAAGTTAGGTCATTTAAAGAAAGATTGTTGGTCTTGGAAAAATAAAGAAGGAGACAAAAAGGAAGGCAATAAAGAGGCAAATGTGGTCAGTAATAAATCTGATGAGGATGCTTTGATTCTTTCCCTTAATAATGTTGATGATCCTTGGGTGTTAGATTCAGGGGCTTCATTTCATGCTACACCCCATAGAAGTTATTTTCTTGATTATATCCAAGGGGATTTTGGGTTGGTTTATTTGGGAGATAACGAACCCTATCAGATTGTTGGAAAGGGAAGAATCAAGATTAAGTTGCAGAATGTGAATCATTGGCTACTATATGAGGTAAGACATGTTCCAAAGTTAAAAATAAATTTAATTTCAGTAGGGAAACTAGATGATGAAGGTTATGTTGTTACATTTAGTGATAAAAATTGGAAGGTTACAAGGTGTCTTAGTGGTAGAAAAAGGTGTGAAAGTAGGTACCTTCTATCTTTGTAGAGGTCATATTGTTCCTTCTACTTTAGCTATTGCAGGTAAAAATCAATGTTCAAGAATAGTTGTTGCAGTTCAATAGGTAGAAAAACAAACAGTTGCTATGGACTTTGAATCAGCACTGTGGCATAATAGACTTGGGCATATGAGTGCAAAAGGTATGAAAGTACTTCATTCAAAGAATGTTTTACCAGGTCTGAAATGTGTTAATATGGATTTCTATGAAAGTTGTGTGTATGAAAAATAAAAGAGAGCTAGTTTTCTCAAGGATGGGAAGCAAAAGAAAGATGAGAAATTGGAGCTTGTGCATACAAATGTATAGGGACCAGCTCAAGTATCTTCTCTCAGTGGCTTTCGGTACTATGTCACTTTTATTAATGATGCAACAAGGAAGGTATGGATTTATTTCCTTAGGCAGAAATCTGATGTATTTGAAACTTTTAAGAAACAGAGAAGCTTGGTTGAGAATGAGACATGTAAAAAGTTAAAATGTCTTAGATTTGATAATGGTGGTGAGTATTGCAACAAAGAGTTTAAAGATTATTGTTCCTCTAATGGTATTCGTAGGTAGAAAACATTTACAAGGACTCCGTAGGAAAATGGAGTGGTTGAGCGCATGAACAAAACAATAATGGAGCGTGAACGAACTATGAGATTGCATGTTGGGCTGCCTTTAAACATGTGGGTAGAGGCTATAAACACTACTGTTTATTTAATTAATAGAGGTCCTTCAGTTCCCTTGGGTTGTGGTATTCCAGAGGAAGCATGGACAGGTAAGAAGGTGAGTTATTCTTTGCTCAATACCTTCGATTGTGAAGCATTTGCACATGTAGATTATGAAAATAGAACCAAGCTGGATGCAAAATTAAATAAATGTATATTTGTTGGATATGGAATTAATGAATTTGGTTATAGGCTTTGGGATTTTGAAAATAAAAAAAATTGTGAGAAGCAGGGATGCCATATTCAATGAGAAAGTGTTGTACAAAGATCAGTTGCAACAACATGAGAAGAAAAAAATGATTATGTAGTGTCAAATGATACACCAAATACCGATGTTCCAGTGGTTCCTCATGCTCTGCAACAACAACAACAAATACCACAAACTCCAGTGAATGTTAGACAATCTTCAAGGATAAGTATACCTCCAAAAAGATTTTCTCCCTCTTTGTATTCTATTTTGTTAAAAAATGATGGTAAACCTGAAGGGTATGATGAAGCTATGTAGGTGGATACAAAGGTTCAGTGGGAGCATGCAATGGAAGGAGAAATGGACTCCTTGCAGAAAAATCAGACTTGAGAATTATGCAAGTTGCTTGCAAGTAAAAAGGCTTTACCAAACAAATGGGTTTATAGGCTAAAAGAGAAAGATGGAGGTAAGAATAGATTTAAAGACAGGTTAGTTGTCAAAGGATTTGCACACAAAAAATGAGTTGATTTTTCTGAATTTTTTTCTCTAGTTGTTAAGATGACTTCTATTCTTACCGTTTTAAGTATTGTGGTTGTTGAAGATTTGCATTTGGAACAGCTAGATGTAAAAACTACCTTTCTCCATGGTGATTTGGAGGAGGAGATATATATGGAATAGCCACAAGGATTTGAGGTCAAAGGAAAGGAGAAATTGGTGTGCAAATTGAAGAAGAGTTTATATGGCTTGAAACAAGCACCTCGACAATGGTACTTGAAATTTGATAGTTTTATGGCTGAGCAAAGCTACAATAGGTGTAATTCTGACCATTGTGTTTATTTTAAGAGGTTGGATAATGACAACTACATTATTTTATGTTTATATGTTGATGACATGCTTGTAGCAGGGTCTAACATGGATCACATAAGTGAGTTAAAACAACAGTTAGCAAAATCATTTGCTAGGAAGGATTTGGGGGTAGCAAAACAAATCCTTAGTATGAGAATTTGCAGAGATGGGAAGAACAAAAAATTGACTCTATCTCAGGTTGGTTATGTTGAAAAGGTGTTGCAGAGATTCCACGTGGAGAATACAAAATCTATTAACACACCTTTGCCTAGTCGTTTGAAATTCACTAAGGAGATGTGTCCAGAGACACAAGAGGAGGAATACAAAATGTCCAAGGTACCATATGTTTTAGTTGTAGGAAGTTTAATGTATGCCATGGTATGCACGAGACCAGATATTGCACATGTTGTTAGAATCATAAGCAGGTATATGAGTAATCCCAAATTGGAGCATTGGAATGCAGTAAAATGGGTTCTCAAATATTTGAGAGGTACATCCCATAAATGTTTATGTTTTGGGGGCTCTAATACTGATTTAGCATGTTATTTCAACTTAGATTTGGCAGGGGATATTGATACCAGGTGGAGTACTACAGGTTATGTGTTTAGTGTAGGTGGGACAACAGTAAGTTGGATCTCACAGTTGTAAAAGGTGGTTACTTTATCCACCACGAAGGCAAAGTATGTAGCTGCAATAGAGGCAAGCAAGGAGATGATATGGTTGAAATATTTCATGGAAGAATTGGGCAAACAACAAACCAATAGTTATTTGTTTATGGATAGCCAGAGTGCCATACATCTTGCAAAGATTTTTTCCTTGCATTCAAAGACCAAACACATATAGTTGAGGTGTCACTTCATTTAGTTGGTGTTGGATGAAGGGCAGTTAAGGCTGGAAAAGATACATACAGATGACAACGCAGCGGATAGGTTTACTAAGGCAGTTCCAAGGGAGAAGTTGAGCTCCCTTTAGCTTTGGTTGGTCTTCAAGATTGAAAACAATCAAATCAAAACAACAGGGTCTAGGGTGCTTATTTCCAGTGGAAGTTATAGGGTCAGTGGTGTTATGATCAGTCTCCAAGTGGGAGATGATATGGGGTGGAGTCTGATCAGTCTCCAAGTGGGATATTATTGGTATATGGAGCCTAATCAGACTCAGAGATTAAAATTTACCCACTTTTATCGATGCGATTTCCCCCCAAAGTTTTTAGTGGGGTCAATGGGCACTGCCCCTTGCGGGGGTTTGGGGGATGGGTGGATCCAAGGTGGTTCCCCCATGGCCACCCCACCCGTGGGCCACCCCCCATTCATCGTTGATCCAATACAAAATAGTGGTCGACCCTCTAACAAATAATAGATTCTAGAATATGACCGCTGAGTACAAGCCAGTAATTGACGATGACACAACAATAGTGGAAGTTGACGGGGTTAAGAATAAACCAAAATTTATTATTTTATAATCCTACAATCAACGTCTTTGACAAAGATTTAAAATAAAATATTGAAAACCTGCATATTCAAATCATGCATACCCGCTGACAAAACCAAAGGATGTGACCAATGCTATCAAAACACGATGAAGATTGCAAACCCAACAATGCATTGCAAATGTCGAGGACGCCAATGATATGACCCTCACATACCAAAGGAGAATAGCAAGAAGACATTGACCAAGACTTGTAGTTGTATGATTTTGGTAGCCAATACAATAGAAGCCACAACGAACATAGTATCAGTCCAAAGTATGTCGATCATATGACACCGTTAACAAAACCTTGGATGCGACAAGAAAGATGGCCAATGGGGGAAGGATAAGGCCAACGATAGTCCTTAGAATTTGTAGCACTTCATCTGATAAGCAATCTTCATCGTGTTTTGACAGCGTCGGTCACATCATTTTATTTTTTCAGCGGGTATGCATGATTTGAATCTGCAAGTTTTTAATATTTTATTTTAAATTGTTGCCGAAGACTTTGATTGCAGAATAATAAAATAATAAATATTAAAAAAATTGTTTGTTCGTCGCCACCATGGGTGGAGGGTGGGTGAAGTTGGGGTGGTGCCCCATGGCCGTGCCACCCATGGGCCACCCCCCATTCATCGTCGGTCCAATACAAAATAGTGGTCGACCCTCTGGAAAATAATAGATTCTAGAATATGACCGCCGAGTACAAGCCAGTAAATGATGATGACACAACAATAGTGGAAGCTGATGGGGCTAAGAATAAGCCAAAACTTATTATTTTATTATCTTGCAACCAACATCTTCGGCGGTGATTCAAAATAAACTATTGAAAACTCGCTGATTCAAATCATGCATACTCGCCGACAAAACCAAAGGATGTGACAGGTGCTGTCAAAACATGATGAAGATTGCAAACCAGATGATGCACTACAAATTATGAGGACTCCAATGATATGACCCCCGCATACCAAAGGAGGATAGCGACAAGACATCGACCAATACTTACAGTTGTATGATTTTGGCAGCCGATAAAATAGAAGCCACAGTAAACACAATATCGGTTCAAAGGATGTAGATGATATGACACCATCGATGAAACCTTGGATGCAATGAGAAAGATGGTCGATGGGACAAGGATAAGGCCAGCAATGGTCCTCAACATTTGTAGTGCATCATCTAGTCTGCAATCTTCATCATGTTTTGACAGCGTCAGTCACATCCTTTTGTTTTGTCAGCGGGTTTACATGATTTGAATCTACGGATTTTTAATATTTTATTTTAAATCATTTTTGAAGACTTTGGTTGCAGGATAATAAAATGATAAATATTAAAAAAAATATATGTTTGCCGCTACCATGGGTAGTGGGCGAGCGAAGCGAGGGTGGTGCACCCATGGCCATGCCACCCATGGGCCACCCCCATTCATCGTTGATCCAATACAAAATAGTGGTCGGCCCTCTGAAAAATAATAGATTATAGAATATGACCACCAAGTACAAGCTAGTAAATGATGATGACATAACAACAGTGGAAGTCGACGGGGTTAAGAATAAACCAAATTTTATTATTTTATTATCTTGCAACCAACATCTTCAACAACGATTTAAAATAAAATATTAAAAACTCATGGATTCAAATCATGCATAATCACTGACAAAACCAAAGGATGTGACCGGTGCTATCAAAACATGATGAAGATTGTTGATGGGAAGATGCACTGCAAATGTCGAGGACGCCAATGATATGACCCCCGCATACCAAAGGAGGATAGCGACAAGACATCAACCAAGACTTGCAGTTGTATGATTTTGGAAACCAATAAAATAGAAGACACAACGAACACAATATTAGTCAAAAGTATGCCGATGATATGATGTTGCGAACGAAACCTTGGATGCGACGAGAAAGATGGCTGATGGGAGAAGGATAAGGTGAGTGATGGTCCTCAGAATTTGCAGTGCATCATCTAGTCTGCAATCTTCATCGTGTTTTGATAGCGTCAGTCACATCCTTTGGTTTTGTCAACGAGTATGCATGTTTTGGATCTGCAGGTTTTTTAATATTTTATTTTAAATCATTGTCGAAGATTATGGTTACAGGATAATAAAATAATAAATATTAAAAAAATTGTTTGTTTTCTGCCACCACAGGTGGTAGGTGGGTGGAGCTGGGGTGGTGCCCTTGTGGCCATGCCACCCGTGGGCCACCCCCCATTCATTGTTGGTCCAATACAAAATAGTGGTCAACCCTCTAACAAATAATAGATTCTAGAAAATGACCATTGAGTACAAGCCAGTAAATGATGATGACACAACAATAGTGGAAGTCGACAACGTTAAGAATAAACCACACTTTATTATTTTATTATCCTGCAACCAACATCTTCAACAGCAATTTAAAATAAAATATTGAAAACCCGCGGATTCAAACCATGCATACCCACTGAGAAAACCAAAGGATGTGATCAATGTTGTCAAAACATGATGAAGATTGTAGACCGCATGATGCATTGCAAATATCGAGGACACTAATGATATGGCCCCTTGCATACCAAAGGAGGATAGCAATAAGACATCAACCAAGACTTGCAGTTGTATGATTTTGGCAGCTGATAAAATAGAAGTCGTGATGAACATAATATAGCTCAAAAGTACGCCGATGATATGACATCACTAACGAAACCTTGGATGCAATGAGAAAGATGGTCGATGGGAGAAGGATAAGGCCAGCGATGGTCCTCAACATTTGCAGTGCATCATCTGGTCTGCAATGTTCATCGTGTTTTGATAGCATTGGTCATATCCTTTGGTTTAGTTAGTAGGTATACATGATTTGAATCCGCAGGTTTTTAATATTTTATTTTAAATCGTTGCCAAAAAATTTGGTTGCAGGATAATAAAATAATAAATATTAAAAAAAAATGTTCGCAACCACCATGGGTGGTGGACGGGCAGAGCGGGGGTGGTGCCCCCGTGGCGGCACCACCGATGGGCCACCCCCCATTCATCATCAGTCCAATACAAAATAGTGGTCAACCCTTTGACAAATAATAGATTCTAGAATATGACAGCCAAGTACAAGCCAATAAAGAATGATGACACAACAACAATGGAAGTCGACAATGTTAAGAATAAACCAAAATTTATTATTTTATTATCCTACAACCAACGTCTTCGATAACAATTCAAAATAAACTATTTAAAACTTGCGGATTCAAATCATGCATACCTGCTAACAAAACCAAAGGATGTGACCGGCGTTGTCAAAACACGATGAAGACTGCATACCAAACAATGCACTGCAAATGTCGAGGATGCCAATAATATGACCCTTGCATATCGAAGGAGGATAGCGAAAAGACATCGACCAAGACTTGCAGTTGTATAATTTTGGCAGTCGATAAAATATAAGCCACGACAAACACAATATCAGTCCAAAGTACGCCAATGATATGTTGTCGTCAACAAAAGCTTGGATGCAACAAGAAAGATGGTCGATGGGACAAGGATAAGGCCAACGATGGTCCTCAACATTTGTAGTGCATCATCTGGTCTACAATCTTCATCGTGTTTTGACAACACTGGTCACATCCTTTTGTTTCGTCAGTCGGTTTACATGATTTGAATCCACGGGTTTTTAATATTTTATTTTAAATCATTATCAAAGACTTTGGTTGAAGGATAATAAAATAATAAATATTAAAAAAAATGTTTGTTCGCCGCTACCATGGGTGTTGGGTGGGCGGAGCCAGGGTGGTTCCCCTGTGGCCATGCCACCCGTGGGCCACCCCCCATTCATTGTCGGTCCAATGCAAAATAGTGGTCGACCCTTTGACAAATAATAGATTCTAGAATATGACTGCCGAGTACAAACCAGTAAATGACGATGACACAACAACAGTGGAAGGTGACAGGGATAAGAATAAACCAAACTGTATTATTTTATTATCTTGCAACCAACATCTTCGATAATGATTTAAAATAAAATATTGAAAACCCACGGATTCAAATCATGCATACCTGCTGATAAAACCAAAAGATGTGACTGGTGTTGTCAAAACACGATGAAGATTGCAGACCAGACGATGCACTACAAATGTCGAGGATGCCAATGATATGACCCCTGCATACCAAATGAGGATAGTGACAAGACATCGACCAAGACTTTTAGTTGTATGATTTTGGTAGCCGATAAAATAGAATCCACGACAAACACAATATCGGTCCAAAGTATGTTGATGATATGACGCCACCGACGAAACCTGGCATGCGACGAGAAAGATGGTTACTGGGAGAAGGATAAGGCCAATGATGGTCCTTGGCATTTGCAGTGCATCATTTGGTCTGTAATCTTCATCATGTTTTAACAGCGCTAGTCACATCCTTTCATTTTTTCAATGGGTATGCATGATTTGAATAAGTAGGTTTTTAATATTTTATTTTAAATTGTTGTCAAAGACTTTGGTTGTAGGATAATAAAATAATAACTATTAAAAAAATTGTTTGTTTTCCGCCACCATGGGTGGTGGGCGAACGGAGCCGGGGTGGTGCCCCCGTGGCTATGCCACCCGTGGGCCACCCCCCATTCATCCTCACTCCAATACAAAATAGTGGTCAACCCTCAGACAAATAATAGATTCTAGAATATGATCGTCGAGTACAATCCAATAAATGATGATGACACGGCAATAGTGGAAGCCGATGGGGTTAAGAATAAACCAAACTTTATTATTGTATTATCCTGTAACCAACGTCTTCGACGGTGATTTAAAATAAAATATTGAAAACCTACATATTCAAATCATGCATACTTGCTAATAGAACCAAAGGATGTGACCGGTGCTGCCAAAACACTATGAATATTGCAAAGCAGATGATGCACTACAAATGTTGAGGACGCCAATAATATGACCCTTGCATAGCAAAGGAGGATAGCAGCAAGACATCAACCAAGACTTGCAGTTGTATGATTTTGGCAACCGATAAAATAGAAGCCACGATGAACACAGTATTGGTCCAAAGTATGCCAATGATATGATTCCGCTGACGAAACCTTGGATGCGACGGGAAAGATGGCTAATGGGAGAAGGATAAGGCCAGTGATGGTCCTTAGCATTTGTAGTGCATTGTCTAGTCTGCAATCTTCATCATGGTTTGACAGTGTCAGTCACATCCTTTGGTTTTGTCAATGATTATGCATGATTTGAATTCGTGGGTTTTTAATATTTAATTTTAAATCGTTGCCGAAGACTTTGGTTGCAAGATAATAAAATAATAAATATTAAAAAAATTGTTTGTTCACTACCACCATGGGTGGTGGTTGGGTGGAGACGGGGTGGTGCCCCCGTGGTCGTGCCACCCATGGGCCACCCCCTCATTCATCGTCGATCCAATAGGTTGACCCTTTGACAAATAATAGATTATAGAATATGACCATCGAGTACAAGCCAGTAAATGATGATGGCATTGCAATAGTGGAAGCCGACGAGGTTAACAATAAACCAAAATTTATTATTTTATTATCCTGCAACCAACATCTTCAGTAGTGATTTAAAATAAAATATTAAAAACTCGCAGATTCAAATCATGCATACCCACTAACAAAACAAAAGGATGTGACCGATGCTGTCAAAATACGATGAAGATTGCAAACCAAAGGATGCATTGCAAATGTCGAAGATGCTAATGATATGACCCCCGCATACCAAAGGAGGAAAGTGACAAGACATTGACCAAGACCTGCAATTGTATGATTTTGGCAGTGGATAAAATAAAATCCACGACGAACACAGTATCGGTCCAAAGTACACCGATGATATGGCGCCACCGATGAAACCTTGGATGTGATGAGAAAGATGGCTGATGGGAGAAGGATAAGGTCAGCAATGGTCCTCGACATTTACAGTGCATCGTCTGGTCTACAATATTCGTCATGTTTTGATAGCACCAGTCACATCCTTTGGTTTTGTTAGCGGGTATGCATGATTTGAATCCATGTTTTTAATATTTTATTTTTAATCATTGCCGAAGACTTCGGTTGTAGGATAATAAATTAATAAATATTAAAAAAAAAATTATTCTCCACCACCATGGGTGGTGGACAGGTGGAGCTGGGGTGGTGCCCCCGTGGCCGCGCCACCCGTGGGCCACCCCCCATTCATCGTTGGTTCAATACAAAATAGTGGTCGACCCTCTGACAAATAATAGATTCTAGAATATGACCATCGAGTACAAGCCAGTAAATGACGATGACACGTCAACTGTGGAAGCTGATGGGGTTAAGAATAAACCAATTTTTTTATTTTATTATCCTGCATCCAATGTCTTTGGCGGCGATTTAAAATACAATATTGAAAACCCTCATATTCAAATCATGCATACCTACTGACAAAACGAAAGGATGTGATTGGTGCTATCAAAACACGATGAAGATTGCATACTAGACGATGCACTACAAATGACGAGGACGCCAATGATATGACCCCTGCATACCAAAGGAGGATAGCGACAGGACATCGACCAAGACTTGCAGCTGTATGATTTTGGCAACCGATAAAATAGAAGCCGCGATGAACAAAGTATTGGTCCAAAGTACGCCGATGATATGACATTGTCAACAAAATCTTGGATGTGACAAGAAAGATGACCAATGGGAGTAGGATAAGGCAAGTGATGGTCCTCAACATTTGTAGTGTATTGTCTAGTTTGCAATATTCATCGTGTTTTGACAACACCGATCACCTCCTTTGGTTTTGTTAGTGGCTATGCATGATTTGAATCCGTAGGTTTTTAATATTTTATTTTAAATCATTGTTAGAGATTTTGGTTGCAGGATAATAAAATAATTATTTGTTTGTTGCCATCATGGGTGGTGGACAAGCAGAGCCGAGGTGGTGCCCCCATGGCAACGCCACCCGTGGGCTACCCCCCAATCATTGTGGGTCCAATACAAAATAGTGGTCAACCCTCTAACAAATAATAGATTCTAGAATATGACCACCAAGTACAAGCTGGTAAATGATGATGACACAACAAAAGTGGAAGCCAACGGGGTTAAGAATAAACCAAAATTTATTATTTTATTATTCTACAACCACTGTCTTCAGCAGAAATTTAAATAAATATTGAAAACCCGTGAATTCAAATCATGCATAACCACTAACAAAACCAAAGGATGTGACCAGTGCTATCAAAACAAGATGAAGATTGAAAACCGGATGATGCATTGAAAATTTTGAGGATGCCAATGATATGACCCTCGCATACCAAAGGAGGATAGTGACAAGACATCAACCAAGACTTGCAGTTGTATGATTTTGGCAGCTGATAAAATAGAAGCCATGTCGAACACAGTATCGATCCAAAGTACACCTTTGATATGATGTCATTGATGAAACCTTGGACGTGATGATAAAGATGGCCGATGGGACAAGGATAAGGCAGTGATGGTCCTCATCATTTTTAGTGCATCGTCTTCTCTGCAATCTTCATCGTGTTTTGATAGCATCAGTCACATCTTTTGGTTTTGTCAAGGGGTATGCATGATTTGAATATATGAGTTTTTAATATTTTATTTTAAATCATTTTCAAAGACTTTGGTTGTAGGATAATAAATAAATAAATATTTAAAAAATTGTTTGTTTGCTGCCACCATGGGTGGTGTGCGGGTAGAGTCGGGGTGATGCCCACTTGGCTGCGCCACCCGTGGGCCACCCCCCCATTCATCATCGGTCCAATACAAAATAGTGGTCAACCCTCTAACAAATAATAGATTGTACAATATGACTGTCAAGTACAAGCTAGTAAATGACAATGACACAACAATAGTGGAAGCCGACAGGGTTAAGAAATAAACCAAACTTTATTATTTTATAATCCTACAACCACAACCAACGTTTTCGACAGCGATTTAAAATAAAATATTGAAAACCTGCGGATTCAAACCATGTATACCCACTAACAAAACCAAAGGATGTGACTGGTGTTGTCAAAACACAATGAAGATTGCAGACCGGATGATGCACTGCAAATGTTGAGGATGCCAATGATATGACCCCCGCATACCAACGGAGGATAGCAACAAGACATTGACCAAGACTTTCAGTTGTATGATTTTGGCAACCGATAAAATAGAAGCCACAACGAACACAATATTAGTCCAAAGTATGCCAATGATATGACGTCGTTGACGAAACCTTAGATGCGATGAGAAAGATGGCCGATGAGAGAAGGATAAGGCCAACGATGGTCTTCGACATTTGCAGTGCATCATCTAGTCTGTAATATTCATTGTGTTTTGACAGCGCCAGTCACATCCTTTGGTTTTGTCAGCAAGTATGCACGATTTGAATCCGCAGGTTTTTAAAATTTTATTTTAAATCATTGTTGAAGACTTTGGTTGCAGGATAATAAAATAATAAATATTAAAAAAATTATTTGTTTGCCACCACCATGGGTGGTGGGCGGGCATAGCAGAGGTGGTGCCCCCGTGGTTGAGCCACAATGACACATCAACAGTGGAATCTAACAAGGTTAAGAATAAACCAAACTTTATTATTTTATTACCCTGCAACTAATGTCTTCAACAACAATTTAAAATAAAATATTGAAAACCCGTGGATTTAAATCATGCATACCCGCTGACAAAACCAAAGGATCTGACTGGTGCTTTCAAAACACAATGAAGATTGTAGACCAGATGATGCACTACAAATGCCAAGGATGCCAATGATATGATCCCCGCATACTAAAGGAGGACAGGGAGAAGAAATTGACTAAGACTTGCAGTTGTATGATTTTAGAAGCTGATAAAATAGAAGCCACAGCGAACATAGTATCGATCCAAAATACGTTGATGCTATGATATTGTCGCCGAAACCTTGGAAGGGACAAGAAAGGTGACCAATGGGAGAAGGATAAGGCCAGCGATGGTCCTCGACATTTGTAGTGCATCATCTAGTTTGCAATCTTCATCGTGTTTTGACAGCGCCTGTGACATCCTTTGGCTTTGTCAACGGGTATACATGATTTGAATCTACGGGTTTTTAATTATTTATTTTAAATCGTTGTCAAAGAGTTTGGTTGCAGGATAATGAAATAATAAATATTAAAAAATGTTTTGTTAGTTGTCGCCATGGGTGGTGGGTGGGCGGAGCCAGGGTGGTGGCCTCATGGTCACACCACCCGTGGGCCACCCCCCATTCATCATCGGTCCAATACAAAATAATGGTCGACGCTCTAACAAATAATAGATTATGGAATATGACCGTCGAGTACAAGCTAGTAAATGACAATGATACAACAATAGTGGAAGCCTATAGGGTTAAGAATAAACCAAACTTTATTGTTTTCTTATCCTACAACCAAAATCTTGGGCAGCAATTTAAAATAAAATATTGAAAACCTGCGTATTCAAATCATGCATACCCACTGACAAAACCAAAGGATGTGACCAATGTTGTCAAAACACGATGAAGATTGCAGACCAGACGATGCACTACAAATGCTGAGGATGCCAATGATATGACCCTCGCATACCAAAGGAGGATAGCGACAAAACATCGACCAAGACTTATAGTTGTATGATTTTGGAAACCGATAATATAGAAGCCACAAAGAGCACAGTATCGGTCCAAAGTACGCAATTGATATGATGTCGCTGACGAAACCTTGGATGCGGTGAGAAAGATGGCCAATGGGAGAAGGATAAGGCTAGTGATGGTCCTTGACATTTGCAGTGCATCACCTAGTCTACAATCTTCATCGTGTTTTGACAGTGTTGATCACATCCTTTCATTTTTTCAGTGGGTATGCATGATTTGAATATGCGGGTTTTTAATATTTTATTTTAAATCATTGTCGAAGACTTTGGTTGCAGGATAATAAAATAATAAATATTAAAAAAAAAATTCTTGCCACCATGGGTGGTGGGCGGGTGGAGTCAGGGTGGTGCCCCCATGGCCAAACCATTCATGGGTCACCCCCCATTCATCGTTGGTCCAATACAAAATAGTGGTCGACCCTTTGATAAATAATAGATTCTAGAATATGACTGTCGAGTACAAGCCAGTAAATGACGATGACACAACAATAGTGGAAGTTGATGGGGTTAAGACTAAACCAAATTTTATTATTTTATTATCCTATAACCAACGTCTTCAACAACGATTTAAAATAAAATATTGAAAACCCGCGGATTCAAATCATTGATACCCACTGACAAAACCAAAGGATGTGACCGGTGTTGTCAAAACACAATGAAGATTGCAGACCGAACGATGGACTGCAAATGTTGAGGATGCCAATGATATGACCCCTACATAGCAAAGGAGAATAGTGATAAGACATCGACCAAGACTTGCAATTGTATGATTTTGGCAACCGATAAAATAGAAGCCATGGCGAACATAGTATCAGTCAAAAGTACATCGATGATATGACACCGCCAATGAAACCTTGGATACGATGAGAAAGATGGTCGATGGGAGAAGGATAAGGCCAACAATGGTCCTCAGCATTTGCATTGCATTGTTTGGTCTACAATCTTCATCTTGTTTTGACAATGCCAGTCACATCCTTTGGTTTTGTCAGCTGGTATGCATGATTTGAATATGTGGGTTTTTAATATTTTATTTTAAATCATTGTCGAAGACTTTGGTTGCAAGATAATAAAATAATAAATATTAAAAAAAATTGTTTGTTCACTGCCACCATGGTTGGTGGGCGGGCGGAGCTGGGGTGGTGCACCCATGGCCATGCCACCCATGGGCCACACCCCCATTCATCGTCGGTCTAATACAAAATAGTGGTCGACCCTCTAACAAATAATAGATTTTAGAATATGACTGCCAAGTACAAGCCAATAAATGATGATGACATAGCAACAATGGAAGCCGGTGGGGTTAAGAATAAACCAAACTTTATTATTTTATTATCTTGCAATCAATGTCTTCGGCAGCGATTTAAAATAATATATTGAAAACCCGTGAATTCAAATCATGCATACCCATTGACAAAACCAAAGGATGTGACTGGTGCTATCAAAACACAATGAAGATTACAGACTGGACGATGCATTGCAAATGCCAAGGACGCCAATGATATGACCCCTGCATACCAAAGGAGGATAGTGACAAGACATCGACCAAGACTTGCAGTTGTATGATTTTGACAACCAATAAAATAAAAGCCATGACGAACACAGTATCGGTCCAAAGTACACCGATGATATGTCACCATCGACGAAACCTTGGATGCAATGAGAAAGATGGACAATGGGACAAGGATAAGGCTAGCGATGGTCCTCAACATTTGCAGTGCATCGTCTGGTCTACAATATTCATCTTGTTTTGACATCATCAGCCACATCCTTTGGTTTTGTCAGGGGTTATGCATGATTTGAATCCACAAGTTTTTAATATTTTATTTTAAATTGTTGTCGAAGACTTTGGTTGCAGGATAATATATAATAAATATTAAAAAAATTGTTTGTTTGCGGCCACCATGGGTGGTAGGCGGGCAGAGCCAAGGTGGTACCCCTGTGGACATGCCACCCATGGGCCACACCCCAATTCATTGTTAGTCCAATACAAAATAGTGGTCGACCCTCTAACAAATAATAGATTATAGAATATGACTGTCGAGTACAAGCAAGTAAATGACGATGACACAACAATAGTGGAAGCCGTCGGGGTTAAGAATAAACCAAACTTTATTATTTTATTATCCTACAACCAACGTCTTTGGCAGCGATTTAAAATAAAATATTGAAAACCTGTGGATTCAAATCATGCATACCCACTAACAAAACCAAAGGATGTGATCAGTGTTGTCAAAACACAATGAAGATTACAGATCAGATGATGCACTGAAAATGCTGAGGACGCCAATGATATGACCCCCATATAGCGAAGGTGGATAGTGACAAGACATTGACCAAGACTTGCAGTTGTATGATTTTGGCAGTTGATAAAATAGAAGCCACGACGAACACAGTATCGGTCCAAAGTACGTCGACGATATGATGTTGTCGATGAAACCTTGGATGCGACGAGAAAGATGGTCGATGGGAGAAGGATAAGGCTAGCGATGGTCCTTAGCATTTGCAGTGCATTGTCTGGTCTACAATCTTCATCTTGTTTGGAAAGTGTTGGTCACATCCTTTGGATTTGTCAGCGGGTATGCATGATTTGAATCTGCGGGTTTTTAATATTTTATTTTAAATAATTGTCGAAGACTTTGGTTGCAGGATAATAAAATAATAAATATTAAAAAAATTGTTTGTTCGCCGCCACCATGGGTGGTGGGTGGGCGGAGCTTGGGTGGTGCCCCCGTGGCCATGCCACCCATGGGCCACCCCCTATTCATCATTGGTCCAATACAAAATAGTGGTCGACCCTTTGACAAATAATAGATTCTAAATATGACTGTCAAGTACAAGCCAGTAAATGACGATGACACAACAATAGTGGAAGCCGACGAGGTTAAGAATAAAGCAAACTTTATTATTTTATTATCCTACAACCAACATCAATGGAAGTGATTTAAAATAAAATATTGAAAACCTGCGGATTCAAATCATGCATACCCACTGACAAAACTAGAGGACATGACTAGTGCTGTCAAAACATGATGAATATTGCAGACCAAACGATGCACTCCAAATGTCGAGGATGCCAATGATATGACCCCCACATACCAAAGGAGGATAGAGACACTACATCGACCAAGACTTGTAGTTGTATGATTTTGGCATCCTATAAAATAGAAGCCACAAAAAACATAGTATCGGTCCAAAGTACGCTGATGATATGACGCTGTTAACAAAACCTTGAATGTGATGAGAAAGATGGCTGATGGGAGAAGGATAAGGCCAATGATGGTCCTCAACATTTACAGTGCATCGTTTGATCTTCAATCTTCATCTTGTTTTGACAGCATCGGTCACATCTTTTGGTTCTGTTAACGAGTATGCATGATTTGAATCTACAGGTTTTTAATATTTTATTTTAAATCGTTGTCAAAGACTTTGGTTGCAGGATAATAAAATAATAAATATTAAAAAAATTGTTTGTTCGCTGCCACCATGGGTGGTGGGTGGGAAAATCTGGGGTGGTGACCCCATGGTCGCACCACCCAAGAGCCACCCCCCCATTCATCATCGATCCAATACAAATTAGTGGTCAACCCTCTAACAAATAATAGATTCTAGAATATGACCACCGAGTACAAGCCAGTAAATGATGATGACACATCAATAGTGGAATCCAACGAGGTTAAGAATAAACCAAACTTTGTTCTTTTATTATCCTACAGCCAATGTCTTCAACAATGATTTAAAATAAAATATTGGAAACCTACGGATTAAAATCATACATACCCGTTGACAAAACCAAAGGATGTGACTAGTGCTGTGAAAACATAATGAAGATTGCAAACCAGATGATGCACTACAAATTTTGAGGACACCAATGACATGACCCTTGCATACCAAAGGAGGATAGTGACAAGACATCGACCAAGACTTGCAATTGTATGATTTTGGTAGCCAATAAAATAGAAGCCATGACGAACACAGTATTGGTCCAAAGTACATCGATGATATGAAATCGTCGACGAAACCTTAGATGCGATGAGAAAGATGGCCAATGGGACAAGGATAAGGCCAACGATGGTCCTCAACATTTGTAGTGCATCGTCTAGTCTACAATCTTCATCTTTTTTCAGTGCCGATCACATCCTTTGTTTTTGTCAGCAGGTATGCATGATTTGAATCCATGGGTTTTTAATATTTTATTTTAAATCATTGTCGAATTTTTTTTTATATTAATAATAGTTCAACAAATTACAACATATTGAGAGAGCATTTAGCTCTCAGAATAACCCACAAACATTAAACCTTCAGCTTGTTATATAGACATTAAACTTTCAGCTTGCAACAATGAGCATTATTGAGAATGAAAGAAGTAACCCCAGATGCCTCAAAACAAAATATAACTTCTTGTATCCCATCTAATTGTTGTTTACATCAAAGCCAACACTTTCAGCCTCCTGTGCAGTCAGTTGCATACCAAAAACAACCTCTGAGAGCCACACAACATTAGAGATCCCCCTTGACTTAGGTTCAGCTTTATCACTCCCAGCAGCCACCATATTGAAGGCTCTCTGGAACACACTTAGCATGCTGAGGAAAGTCTCTGAGTCAGTATGGTTATGATGCCATATGAGCCCATGCTTGACCTCCTCCTTGTTCACTGATACCCCCCCATCCTTTACTAGTTTCATAAATTTGTCCAACGAGATTTCCATAGACACCATGACTTGCAAAACAATAGATAAGAATGTGAGTCTCTTATTAGACTCAGTAAGCCTCTTGGCACTCCCCTGAAACTTCTCTTCATTCCTAGCTTTCCATAGAAACCAAAGGATTTCAGTAGTGAGGCAATCCCAAAAAATATGGTATTCATTAATTAGTTTTCTAGAATTAAATAAAATCTCATACCAGTTCAGATTTCCATTTTCAGTCCATATTGACATGTTATTACAAAAAAAAATCCAAACCTCTTTAGCATAAAGACAGTCAAAGAAAATGTGTATGAGTGTCTCAGGAGTCCTGCATAAACTACAAATATCCACATCAGCTTGATTAACTTTTAGAGGAATTTTTTGTAACAAAATTTTCCATCTAAAATAGGCCTTTTTAGGCTCTTTCACGTTCTGCCAAATAGAGGAGATAACTTTTTTACACTTAGAATCATCAATATTCAGCCCCTAACATGCATTAACATGCTCTCTAATTGACAAACCTTTCACTAAATCTTTATACAGGCTTTTAGCCTTAATCTCAGTTAAAGGGGTACCATCATTCCATATCAAGTCAGCATCAATGGCACAAGTTAAATTAGAGTTGTGAGGGAAGCATATATTTTTACAAGCTTCAACCAAAATGCTATAAGTCCTAGGATTGGACATATCCATATTAAAGTCTTTAACCAACTTGTCCATGGGTTTTAGATGACCATTTTCAGCTATATCATGGAAAGTATGAATACCTGCCAGATTCTTTTTATAGCAGAACAACCTTGCAGGAGTGCAAGGGGCTTATTATTGTAAACAAGGTTCCACCAAGGAGAGTAGTAAGACTGGCACTTGGAGTTATTGTTAAGATAAATATTACAACATTTGAAATTCACTTTGTGTTTAACCAATTCCCAATCCATCCACAAACTTTTGAAAACCATTGATCCGATGGGGGACATGGGATGATTGTTCAAGAGAATATCACACAAGGGTAACTTTTTCCATGACTTAGCCTACTTAGGCATGGCATGAAGGATATTATTTCTAATCAAAACCTTCCATGGTTTCTCACCTACCACGACTTTAGAAATCCATTTCATAGCGAGTGTTGTACCTTGAATTTTAAGATCTTTGAGGCCAAGCCCTCCATCAATCTTAGCCATACAACACCACTCCCACTTAACCAAGTGTCTCTTTTTCTTGCCTTTCCCATCAGACCACAGGAAACTTCTAATTATTTTTTGGATTTCATTGATCTGATAACTTCTGAAGAACCACACCAAAGCAAAGTATATGTTGTATGAGGAGAGGATCTTCTGGTAGATTTGAAATCTCCCTGCAAAAGAGAGGTATCATCTATTCCAATTATCCAGCTTTTTCAGGATCTTCTCACTTATCCAAACCCACATTTCTTTTAGGTTAGGATTGATAGCAAAAGGGACTCTAAGGTACCTAATAAGTTTGTTAGTTCCACCCCATTGAAACTCAAATTTTTGAAGCCACTTAGGTGGGGAATCAGTCCATCCAAGAAAATTAGACTTAGCAGCAAAGATTTTTGCACCAGAAGCTTGAAAAAAATATCAAGCTTTCCCATGATGGTATCCAAGTTATTTTCCTCTAACTCCACAAAAATGGCAGTATCATCCGCAAATTGGATATTGATGAGTTCATTGCGGTTTGGCAGCGTGATCCCCTTGACTTTGGGGGAATAATGAGCGCAGGTGCGAGGGGGAACCCTTGTCTAATGGACCGACCAAGGGTAATGTCCTTAGAGAGTATTCCATTAATATCAACTTGTGCAATAGCATCCTTGAGCAAAGTGTCAAAAGCATTGCATAATTTATCAGGGAAGTCGAATGCGTCCAACATTGATCTAAGGAAAGACCATTCGATTATGTCGTAGGATTTTTCAAAGTCTAAGAGCAACATGGTATAATTTTTATTGGATTGCTTGGACCATTTCATGGCCTCCCAGCTTGTAATAAGGTTCTCCAGAATATATCTCCCTTTGATGAAACCCGTCTGAGTACTATTTATGAACCCTGGTAGAATATCCACTACTCTTAATGCAAGGACCTTAGCCAAAATTTTATATGAAACATTAAGGAGGGTTATAGGCCTCCAATTTATTATTAAAGTCTTATCACCCCCTTTTGGTAGGAGCTTTATAATGCCTTTGTTTATATTTTTCCCCAATGAGCCTTTCTCCAAGGCCTCCTGGTAAACCTGAAGTAAATCTTCACTTATCCAATCTTTAAAAGTTTTGTAAAATTCAACAGACTACCCATCCCATCCTGGGGACTTATCATTTTGCATAGAATTGATGGCCCTTAGAATTTCATCTTTAGAAATATCAGCAGCCAATTTGTAGTTGTCTTGGCTGATTTTCTTAGGGATAAGGCCTTTTACAAAGTCTCTGGCAATTTGGTTGCTCTCTTGATTACCTTTCGACGTGAAAATATTTTGATAGAAGGCTTGGAACTGGTTAACAATCTCTTCTTGAGTGTTTAGAACCTCTCCTTCCTCCCAAATTTCGCTGATTTGCTCTTTACTACCTTTTTCTCTTATGAAATTAAAAAAGAACTTGGAGCCCTTATCCCCATGGTTTAGCCAATTGAGCTTCGCCCTGATCTTAAGCCCTTTTGTCTTGGTCACCTATAGACACCTAAGGTCATTTTTAATTCTTACAAGGTCATCACTGAGTCTTATGTTGGTAGGATCAAACTGTATTTTAGCTTAAGCCTCAACCAACTTCTCATTAAGCTCATTTTTAGTTTTCCTAGAATCTTTGGCTTTCTTCTTCCCAATGGTTTGAAGTAGCCTTCTCCATGACTCAACATTTTGATCCCACCTCGAGATAGCATTCTCATCCTTTAAAAGCCATTTGTTAATTTCTCTAATGGATCTAACTTTGGTTGGAGGATAATAAAATAATAAATATTAAAAAAATTATTTCTTCACTACCACCATTGGTGGTGGGAAGGTGGAGTCGTGGTGGTGCCCCCGTGGCCGCGCCACCCATGGGCCACTCCCCCATTCATTGTTGGTCCAATACGAAATAGTTGTCGACCCTCTAACAAATAATAGATTCTAGAATATGACTGTCGAGTACAAGCTAGTAAATGACAATACACGACAACAGTGGAAGCTGATGGGATTAAGAATAAACCAAACTTTATTATTTTATTATCCTACAACCAACGTCTTCGATAGTGATTTAAAATAAAATATTGAAAACCCATGGATTCAAATCATGCATACCCGCTAACAAAGCCAAAGGATATGATCGGTGCTGTCAAAACATGGTGATTGCAGACCAGATGATGCACTGCAAATGTCAAGGATGCCAATGATGACCCCCACATACCAAAGGAGGATAGCGACAAGACATCAACCAAGACTTCTAGTTGTATGATTTTGGAAGCCGATAAAATAGGAGCCACGATGAACACAGTATCAGTCCAAAGTATGCCTATGATATGACACCGCTGACAAAACCTTGGATGTGACGAGAAAGATGGCCAATGGGTGAAGGATAAGGCCAGCGATGGTTCTCAACATTTGTAGTGCATCATCTAGTCTGCAATCTTCATCCTGTTTTGACAACACTAGTCACATCCTTTGGTTTTGTTAGCGGGTATGCATGATTTGAATCCGCAAGTTTTTAATATTTTATTTTAAATTGTTGCTAAATACTTTGGTTGCAAGATAATAAAATAACAAATATTAAAAAAAATTATTTGTTTGTCGCCACCATGGGTGGTGGGCAGGTGGAGCCAAGGTGGTGCCCCTATTGACGCGCCACTCGTGGGCCACCCCCCCATTCATCGTTGGTCAATACAAACTAGTGGTCGACCCTCTAACAAACAATAGATTCTAGAATATGATTGCCGAGAACAAGCCAGTAAATGATGATGGAACAACAGCAGTGGAAGCCGACGGTGTTAAGAATAAACCAAATTTTATTATTTTATTATCCTACAACCAACATCTTCAGTAGCAATTTGAAATAAAATATTGAAAACCCGTGGATTCAAATCATGCATACTTGCTAACAAAACTAAAGGATGTGACCAATGTTGTAAAAACACGATGAAGATTATAGACCAAACAATGTACTGCAAATGTCGAGTACACCAATGATATGACCCCCGCATACCAAAGGAGGATAGCGGCAAGACATCGACCAAAACTTGCAGTTGTATGATTTTGGCAGCCGATAAAATAGAAGCCACGACAAACATAGTATCGGTCCAAAGTACGTCGATGATATGATGCTGCCAACAAAACCTTGGATGTGAAAAGAAAGATGGTCGATGGGAGAAGCATAAGGCTAGTGATGGTCCTCAACATTTGCAATGCATCGTCTGGTCTGCAATCTTCATCGTGATTTGATAGCGCCAGTCACATCCTTTGGTTTTGTCAGTGAGTATGCATGATTCGAATCTGTGGGTTTTTAATATTTTATTTTAAATCATTGTCAAAGACTTTGGTTGCAAGATAATAAAATAATAAATATTAAAAAAATTGTTTGTTCGCCACCACCATGGGTGGTGGGCGGGCGGAGTCGGGGTGGTGCCCCCATGGCTACGCCACCCATGGCCCACATCCCCATTCATCGTCAGTCTAATACAAAATAGTGGTTGACCCTCTGACAAATAATAGATTCTAGAATCCACCGAGTAGAAGCTAGTAAATGACGATGACACAACAACCATGAAGAAAAGACAACAAGCTCTAGATAGCTTTGGAGTAACTCAAAATATCTTCAGAAGCATCTCCAGTGCACCTCTTAGAAAATCTCCCAAGCAATTGCAATAAAAGTCAAGAAATTGGCTCTCAAAACTCACACTCAGTTGCAGGAGGACCTGCAACATTTTAAGTGTGGGGGAGATGATGAGATAAAAAAAAGGTCAAAAAAGATCTCATCTATTAGCTAAATTAGTGATTTCTTCAGTCAAAGATAAGTGGTGAGCTTGAAATTTTGGAGCACCCTCTCTGGTTATAATTCCATTAATAATGAGGAAAGTGAGGGATTTTCAGCAGTAGAGATTTCATCATATCTTGAAAATTACGATATGGTTTTTTGAGATTTTTGGACAAAAATTAGTAAACAAGTAGGTAAAAAAACCCATTAAATTTCACAAAAACCTAGTTTGTGGTTTGAGAGAAAACTTCACCAGTCTATGAACCAAAAATTTCACTAGTCCATGTGCCAAAATGTCCAGAGCTAAGTAGGATCTAAGTGAAGGATAAGTATGATAACATTTATGAAGAGGTTGAGCAGTTCGGGCTTGTATGAGCAGTTAAGGGACAAAAGTTGAGAGCATCTAAGGGCAGTTCCAAGCAACTAAGGTAGGTTGTTGGGTTGTGCAAACAAATGGAGCATATGTAGGAGGCATTTTTGGGCAGTTTGAACCTTTTTGCAAGCATTTAAGAGTTGTTTTATGAGCTTTAATGATACACAGGGTAAAAACGTGACTTTTTCAACACTCAGATGTCTTTTTGGAGCATGTTTAGAGGTTGTAAAATAAACATATTAGTTTTGGATGACTAAAGAAGATTGTGTTCGGGTTAGAGATGGCAGATATCTAACAATTAAATGCAGATTTAAATAATAAACAGAGAAACTAAAACACACACAGAATAAATCATAACACAGAGAATTTAACGTGGTTCACCCAATCTGGGCTACATCCACCAAACCGCAGCCATCCAATACTTTTATTATCCAGTGCAAAGACTATTACAATCTCGCGAATAATCGCGTTTTTCTTCATACTGTAACCCCCATCCCAACCCCTTTTAACAAGCTTTTAGAAGCTTCTAGAATTAGGGTTTTACAATGTCGGTTTTCTTTCTTTTTCAGAGAATTTTCCTTTTTCGTTGACGACGCGAAAAAAATGGCAAAAAAAAAAATTCTCGGGGGCTGCCGCCCCCAGACCCCGGTGAGGACGGGGGGCCAGGGTGTACAGTATACCATGGGCTATACAGTATAGCATGATCAGTCGCCACATACCAACAGATTGACTCAACAAGATGAAGAAAATACTTATCTTTTTTGACCCCCCAACACATGTTCCTATCTTCTAGCAAGTTGTTGCACAACTATAACGATCATCTTTCAAACCTTTGATTTGTGGGAAGAGTTTGATGAAATAATATAGTTCAGTATTTTAGCAACAGTAGTTGTTTGTAGTTTAATTTCTTAGCAGCAATTTCATTTACAGTTCTTTACATTTCCAGTGTTTCCCTTTGTAAGTTTCTTAGAATAGTTTATTTTCCAGCAATCTTTCCATTCCCTATTATTTACATTTCTAGAAACTCCCTTTGAATGCTTCTTACGATGGATTTCATTCCAGAATTTTCATTTACAAGCTCTTAGACTAGTTTTGATTCCAACAATTTCTTTCATGCGTTGTCTTTCAATTTTGTTTGTAGAAAAAGAATGTCATACAAATGATTTCTTCTCCCTCTTGCATATTGCTGTGGACACCGCTCTGGTTTGACATTTTTAATTAAATGATGAGGATTGTAGCGACCATCATTTTGGCGTTGTTATCAGTGATAGGTGTCATTAGGGAGTTGTTGATCTGGTGACAGTAGGTCAAAAGAGAAAATTAGTTTGGAAAGTCTTTTTTTGGGTTTGTTATTTTAGAAACACCCCCCCCCCCCAAAAAAAAATAACAGATCCAAAGGAAGAGGTTCTTGCATGCAAAGGTGACAGATCTTGTGTAATCTCTTCAACTAAAGGACCATGACTTCAAGCCCGAGTAAGAATAAGATTATTGTTTGGAAACTTCAAAGTCCAAGAAGGGTTGCACAATCAGATATTTGAAGGATAAGGAGTTGCATCCAATCATGCAAGTAGCAAAATGTAAGGAAGGATTGCAAGATCTTTCCAATCAACCCATGCATCTAGTAGAATTAGAAATTATGGAGAAAGTTTTCATTTCAAATGAAGGAGGAGCATCAGAGTTCAAATATTTAACCATCTTCTTCTCATGGTTTTCCTCTTCTTTCAAGATGTTGTTGTGAATAAGTCTTGTACCTAGTTTATTCCTTTACCAGGGACTTAGTTCACATGTTAAGTTTACTTAGGATATTAGATGCCTTATCTAGATAAGTATTAGTTGTTTTATCTAGAGTTTACATTTTCCTAGGTAGTTATGAGTTAGTTGTCTCATGTGATAGGATTAAGACACTTGTCATGATCTTTTCTAACACTATCACTCATTATTGCCTTTATAAGCAAGGCATTTACAACAGAGTGTAGCATTATATTGCATAACATATTGATCTTTGTATCATATTGCAATCTTTGTTTGGTGGAATGACATCTTCCATTGTTGCTTCTCTTTATTTCTTGTGGAGGTTATTTGGTGTTGCAAATTGAAGATCTTGGGTTGATCACTTAAACATGGTATTAGAGCTTTGAATTTGGCAAGCCCCTTCCTTTAGAGAGTTTCCACCATCAAGTTCTATTGTGATTTGAGATTGAAGCTCAGATATAGGAGGTAGCATGTATTTCAAAGTAGTTTTGGTCAAAATAGACCTTGTCATCGTGTTCAGGAGGATGCACAAATGAATTTTCACTATAAATTTGTCCATTTTCGGTAAAGTTGGTTTTTGAGGCAATTTTTTTTGCTCGAATAGACTGTATGACCTCTTGAAAGGTACAAATTGTCATTATTATTTTTGCATAATAAATTATTGTAAAAATAATATTTCTACATTATTTATTTTCGATCAAAATATATTATTGGGTGGTGGTTGAATTGATTTTTGCAGGATATAACTCTATTTGGGCATATTATTATAAAATATTGGGGATATAACTCTATTTTTTTTGCTCCTCTTTAGTCTTTAATTTTTTATCCTATTTAGTGTAAAGTGCCTTTTTTTGTTTTTGCATAACTTTCACCCCATGTGGCGAAATTTTTGAAACGAAATATTGCTAGAAAGTTGGTGAGCTCAACTTTTTAGTGGTATAGGTATTTTTCAAAAATTTTGTTGTTTGGGAGATTTGGGAGATTTTGTTGCCTTTTGAAGCCAAATATTTCTTCTACAACTTTTGCTTTGTTCCTTCGATTTTTGCTGTTCTTATGGCGTTGGAAAGGTCTTTCTGAGCTCTTCAGAGTTACTCATGCACTTTTTCCAAATTTGGCCCCAGGTATAATTAATTCATATTATTGTGTTTTAACACTCTAGTTAATTACTTGGATATTTTAGCTCCTGGAATATTTTTGTTCACATGGGATGGCTTCATTTGGGCTACTTTTTATGTATTTCCTGCATTTTATCCTTTGTGGGAATTTTCAACATCATTTGTAAGCAAATTCTTATATGTAAACGTACTAAGATAAAGTGTCACACTATTTTACATGTATTTCAAGAATTTTGCGCATAAGGTTGTGCCATATTTTGTACTCTCACTGTATTATAAAGTGCCATGGGGTGGTTGTGTAGTGCCTTGTTATTTTCCATCAAACCTTTGTCAAGTGAATGTCCCTCCAAGACAAGTGAGTGTCCCTCCAAGACAACAACAAGTCCATGTGATTTTTGCCTCATGTATGTGTGTCTTGTTTTTGCACACCTTTTTTTAGTTACAGGTACACTTTTGTGCACTGCATGGTGAAACACACAGTTTCAATGGATTTGGCATGCCTCTCCCAAGTCAGCATTATGAGGGAGTATTCTATTGTTCGTGCTAATGCTTCCTTGGTTTTGCTTTGGAGTGAACTATGTATCTAGTATTTGTTCCTATGTACTGGGCAGATGCAACGGTTGGTTACTCATGCATTTTGGTGAGATGAAACATTTACCATATAGACACTCTTGCATTCCTATTTTGTGGAGGAAACCTTTCATCCTCAATTGATCAGTGTTCTTCAGACTATTGGCACCTATATTTTCAATTTGTCTTAGTTGAGGAGTCTCATTGGGGTCACTCGTACAGATTCATGTGCCATCTATATTTTTGATGGACATAAGTTATTTCCTTTGTTTCCATCTGATCATTGTTTGAGTAGTGCCATTAGGGGCACTCATGCAGATTGTTGTCTTCTTGATCCTGATCATCCTATTTTTCAAAGGAGGTTCTTCAGTTTTCAACACTATAGCAGTCATCTTTCAATAGTTTTTTGCAACTTCTTCCTGTTTCAATGTTGTTCTTCATGTTCTTGTTCTCTTTTCTCTCTTTTGGAGAGGAGTTTTCTCCCACAAGATTTTTCTCCTTTTCTCCATTTGTGAGAGATTTTTTTGTTTTGTACTTGGGTACCTGATTAGGCCTAGTTGTCAGGACCCATCCTTTGCATCTTTTGCATATTTGTATTGGTTTGTTCCTCCCTTAGTTGCACTTAAGGGCGGGTGTTGGTGTGAATAAGTCTTGTACCTAGTTTATTCCTTTACTAGGGTCTTAGAGGACTTAGTTCACGTGTTAAGTTTACTTAGGATATTAGTTGTCTTATCTAGATAAGTATTAGTTGTGTTATCTAGACTTTACATTTTCCTAGGTAGTTATGAGTTAGTTGTCTCATGTGATAGGATTAAGACACTTGTCATGATCTTGTCTAACCATATAACTCATTCTTGCCTTTCTAAGCAAGGAATCTACAATAGAGCATAGCATTGTATTGCATAGCATATCGATCTTTGTATCATATTTCAATCCTTGATTGGTGGAATAACATCTTCCATTGTTGCTTCTCTCTATTTCTTGTGGAGGTTATTTGGTGTTGTAGATTGAAGATCTTGGGTTGATCACTTCAACACAAGAAGTTGAAAGCATGAATCCATCTTTTGAGAAAATAGTGTTATTTCCCACAACTAGTTAATAGTTTTGTGTAACCTATCTCTAAATCAATAATTAGAGTAGGATAGAGTAGGTTTCTTTTCTACAAATAAGTGTTTTACACATGCTATGTCTTTCTATCTAACGCTCAAAATTTTTTACAAATTTATTTTGGCGTTTGAAAACATTTTGGATCTCTTAGAACTGACCATGAAGAAAAGATGACAAGCTCTAGATAGCTTTGAAGTAACTTAGAATATCTTCATAAGCATTTCTAGTGCACCTCTTAGAAAATCTCCAAAGCAATTGCAATAAAAGTGAATACATTGGCTCTTGAAGCTCACTATGATTTGCAAGAGGACCTGCAACATTTTAGGTGTGGGGGAGACGATGACACAAAAAAAAAGTCTCATCTATTAGTTAAATTTGTGTTTTCTTTAGTCAAAGAAAAGTGGTGAGCCTGAAATTCTAGAGCACCCACTTTAGTTATAAGTCCAGTAATGATGAGGAAAGTGAGGGATTTTCAACAGTCAAGATTTCATCATATCTTGAAAATTACAATCTAGGTTTTTAAGATTTTTGGATAAAATTTAGGAAACAAGAAGTCAAAAAAACCCATTAAATTTCATGAAAACCTAGTTTGTGATTTGAGAGAAAACTTCACTAGTCCATATGTCGAAATTTTCGGAGCTAAGTAGGATCTGAGTGAAGGATAAGTATGATAACATTTACGAAGAGGTTGAGCAGTTTGGGGCTTCTATGAGCAATTAAGGGACAAAAGTTGAGAGCATCGAGGGGTAGTTCCAAGCATCTAAGGAAGGTTGTTGGGTTGTGCAAACAAATAGAGCATATCTAGGAGACAGTTTTGGGCAGTTTGAACATTTTTGCAAGTATCTAAGAGTTGTTTTATGAGTTTTAATAATACAAATGTAAAGGCATGACTTTTTTAGCATTCAAATGTCTTTTTGGAGCATGTTTAGAGGTTGTAAAATAGGCATATTAGTTTTGGACGACCAAAGGAGATTGACTTAGCAAGATGAAGAAAAAACTTATCTTTTTTCTTTCAACACATGTTCCTATCTTCTAGCAAGTTGTTGCACAGCTATAAGGCTCATTTTTTAGACCTTTGTTTTGTTGGAAGAGTTTCATGAAATAATATAGTTTAGTATTTTAGCAACAGTAGTTGTTTGTGGTTTCATTTCTTAGCAGCAATTTCATTTCCAACTCTTTACATTTCCAATATTTCCCTTTACAAGTTTCTTAGGATAGTTTATTTTTCAGCAATCTTTCCATTCCTTGTTATTTACATTTCTATAATCTCCCTTTGACTGCTTCTTAAGATGGATTTCATTCCAACATTTTCATTTAAAATCTCTTAGATTATATTTGATTCTAGCAATTTCTTTCATGCATTGCCTTTCAATTTTGTTTGTAGAAAAATAATGTCATCCAAATGATTTCTTCTCCCTCTTGCATATTGCCATGGACACCACTTTGGTTTGACATTTTTAATTAAATTGTGAGGACTGCAACAACCTTCATCAAGTTGCAATTCATTGTTGATTCATCATTTGTTTGTCATTTAGCCTCTATCCCTCAAAAGGATGAGCTCTCTTTCACCAATTTTACCATTTTGTATGTGGAAACACCAACATGGGGCTTGACCTAGGCAAGCCCCTATATGGCACTACCCTTCCTCTCTCTTTGAATGTGCAGGTTTTAGATTTGAAGAAGATTGAAGACTATTTTCTCATTGTTGTATTCAAACCCTACAACTTGACAAGATACAAAAAATCAATGGTCTCAACAACCAAAGAAGATCTGATAGTGAGATCCGAAAGGTATAAGTAATTGATTAGACTCCCGAGGATTGTGAAGACATATTTCAAATTCAATTACTTAGACATACCTACATGTTGGGCGACTTAGTCTTACAAATTCAGCTCCAAATTTATGTGATAGGTGCACACCAGTCCACTCAATGTTTTTGAATAGAAAAATTTTCTTTTACTTCCCATATTTACTGTTATTACATCAAAATAGTGCATTTTCAATGTTATCTAGTCATATCATTGCATTTGATTCAAAATTCCATTCCAATTTAGATCCTAGGGTTGATTGACTCACTTTCAGGTTGGAAGTTAATCTCGTATCCTAGTCAAATCCCTTCAATTAACACACATAGAAAATCCCTTGAAATCCTATGGTGAAGTCCTATAGTTTCACTTTTCCACCTTATCAATTTATTTGTTGTGATTTTCACACATTTCAATTTTTATCTTTAATTTCATAGTTATCTTTTATAGGGATTAATGCTTGTTTTCCCATTACCTTAAATGTTATGTTTATCCTCTTTATGCCTAAACTTCATTCTTTGTTTTCTTTTTAATTTTACTTCCCACTTGGGTTCGAGACTTTCCTTTTCTTATATTTTTCTTCTAGATAACTTGTATCACTATCAAAACAAGAATGAAAACTTTCTTAATAACATTACCAACCAGGTGGTGAATAAAACATTGAAAGCATGGAGATTCTTATAAGATATAATGACACTTTCCCTTGAGAAATCCTCATTAAGGGGGTGTGCAACAAAGAGGTTAAGAGATATTTATTATTATTGTTTTGTTAATGGAAAGGAAGTAAGATCAAAGATAGGTTTTCAAAAGGGTTCCTTGGAATATGACAGGTTGGATTTGGATCTAAGAGGTATTTTTCATATAAATGGGTGTTATATTATGTGATAGTAGGTATTTGTGTGGGAAACTAATGTTCAAAAATTTTAAAATTCATATGATGTTACTAATCACACATATGTTTGCACATCACACTTGTGTCATAGAGAAATCTCTCAAATTTTAACATGCAATCTTAAGTTAGTGAGAAGAATCATAACGTGATAAAAAAATTCAAAATTTGGTGAAGATAAATGCTAAGGAATGGATAAAATGATCCCTAAAACATGTTAGGGGAGTGGAAACCATAGCAAGCTTAAAACATAACATGAAATTACAAGGATGTGTAATTGTTGGAATTACAATCTCAATATTTTGGCCTCTTATATTCTAAAAGGTAGGGGTTTTCTATCATACCTTCACTCTATGTTCTTATTGTTGAAGGGTTGACGATCCCCTTGCTAATGATATTTTGCAATGATGTGTTAAAGGAAATTCATTTTTTGGTATTGCTTATAGCAATTAGAATCTTGAATCATTATTAATGCTCATTGAATGGTTACTTTATGGATGAATCCTTCTTAATGCTTATTGAAGATGAGTACAAAAATTAATAAGCTTTGAATTATCTTAACACTTTTTGTGGCTTCAAGCTTTATTATCCAAACTAACAAGATATAATATTATAGGCAATCATTTTCCCAACCACTTCTTTGGATCCATACCTTTAGATAGAAATTAGAAATAATTTTTTTAATTATTGAGAATTTGTTTTTCCTTTCAAGCTTGCAAGTTTAAGCTATGTCAATGTGTTATTTACATAATTGTAAAAAATATCACCTACTAGATTACCAAATCGAAAATCTATTTTTGCTAGTTGGTAAGTTCTTGTTATGACACATGTTTAGTATTTCTCTTGTTGGGTTCCCTCCAAAACATCATCATGCAAGTTGGTTAAGCTTGTGTGGTATTTTCTTTGGGCCAATTCAAATCTTTATATGTGAATTCATCAAGTGGCCTAGGATATTTACTACATGCTAAGGGACTTGGGTGGTATATAGGTATTATTGATCAACACATAAGGTATTTCTCTTTGTGCTAAATAGATTATCATGGTGTGTGATGACCATAAAGACTACAAAATTCCATTGAGAAATTACATTTCCTTTGGTTTGTTGTATGGGCATGCAACCCATAATGGCTCTTCATTCCATTATTTTGTCATTCCAATTTGACATAGGTCTTGGGTGATATCCATGGTTAAGCGTGCTTGAGTTGGAGTAGTATTGTGATGGGTGACCTCCCAAGAAGGCCCAATGCTTCACTTCTATGAGAATAGCCTAGATGTAATGAGTGCTAAGTGGACCATTAATTATGATTAGATATGGGTTCTTGTGAACCACTACTCATGAAATATGGGTCAATGAGTCTAAATTGAAAAACTGCATGGTTTAATCATGTTAGCAATATTGTAATCTGACACGTTGTGGAAAATATCTCCTACTTCTCAATGGTCTCTTTGTCACTAAAAGTATTTGGAAAGCATGAGAATCTATTAAGTCCTTTTTGCTTTAGAATAGAGATGAGTTCTACAATAGCCTATCCATAACCAACATTTTCTATGGTGAGCTCCCACCACATAGTTTGAAGGAAATCCTTTAGTTAGTAATCCTTGGATTCATTCCCTCAAGTTCTTCAAAATGGTAATCCAACACATTTGAGATCTCTGCTCTAAGGCGAATTTTAATTGCTTTCTTGGCCTCGGGCCAAGTCCAAGTAAGTATAAATTAAGCTAAGTTTATAAATAGTTGTACTAAAACATAATTTTTTTGAGATCATGGCTTCTCAACAATTGCATAATAAATGTGTGCAATCTTTAATGTCTTGGTGGATGGATTGGAAGTGGTATGCTAATAAACCCTTCCATGATTGTACTTTGAAGAAAAGATGTAGATGGCTTCTCCTCACTTGTGTATGGTTAAAAATTTATGTAACGGACGGTCCTTATAATTCCTCAACTTCATCTAGGCCAAAAGGTTTCATACAATGTAGAAAACTATTGTGGAGCACAAAATTGCTCAAATTCCCTAGTGTTTATTTTACTAAGGTCTTCCAATTAACACTTGTTTGATACACCTTGGCATTTTCATGCAAGGTATCTTTTGGTGAGAAAAATGAAACCCTTCTTTGCCTTTATTGGTATTGTCCCTATGCTTAAAATGTTTAACAGTGGATACATGGTTTCTTTTAGCCTCTAGGACCTAAATTGTTTACATGACACAATCATTTTTTGTTGGAAAACATGCCTCAATCTTACTGGCATGTAAACTCCTGAAAGAGCAATATCGGTGAGACCCTCTGGAAGTCTTACCGACTAGCATCGGTGTTCTAAATCTTTGAAGTGTTTAGATCGTTGAGACTTCACTTTTGTCTTGCCGACGGGAATCATTGACAAGACATGTCGATCCTTGTGAGTTTCCCATCTCTTTTTGCCTAGACGTACCTCTTGCCAATAGGTTGGTTCCTATTGGACTTCGAGGAGACTCTTGGTGATGAGTGGCATCGGGGAGAGATGTTAACTTTCAGAATGACTCATCCCGACAGTGTATGTCTCACCGATGGTTATTCACAAGGATGTCATCAGGGATACTCTTGGATGACAAGTTTGCATTAGGTAAGAACTCTTATCGATGGATGTGGTCTCGTCGACAGGCCGGTGCATTCAATATAACCTCTTGGAGACAGCAGTGGTCTCTTTGACTGTTCTATGCTCAGTATGATGTCTTAGCAATAGAGTAAGTATGGGCAACAATTTTGAACTCGATATGACTCTTGCCGATGGTGGTGACTCTAGGTGATAACGACAGTCAGGCATTGTGGCATCGGGGAGACACGATCTAGTGTCTTACTGACATGCGACACAGTTTGAATGCCTTGACCGAAAGACTATCCTATGTGGTCTGTTCTGAGCCAATCAGAGAAACAAAATGTAAACCACTAGCAGTTGGACTGTTGCGACCGTTCCTATGAGGAAGATCAATAGACCATGAACAACATGGATATACTCTATAATCGAAGATGATGATCGGTTCGGTGAATTGTTCGATGTGTGATTAGTGTGTATGAATCTAATTCAGAGAGCATTATAATTGGGATATTTTGTACAAGGCTGATCAAGGAAATGTTGTTGCTATAATTTGACATTAGAGAGTGAAGCCTGTACTATGTGTGTAATTTGTTTACTGTAATACAAATGGGTTTTTTCTTGGTGTGGTGGGTTTTTCTCCCGTAAGGGTTTTCCCACGTAAATCTGGTGTTCAATTGTGTATGTTTATTTCTCTATTTCTGTTAATCCTTTCAAGTGTATCTTATTTGGACTGTAATTGTAAAATTTAAAGTCACCACTATATTCTTCCCTGAGGTTTTGACGTTAGGAGAGTTTGTTCCACACCTAAGCTTTCCTTACAAGTGGTATCAGAGCCTGGCCAGTTGTGTTATCCTTGTGGGTACGTTGGGTTTTTTGTGCCAATTTTGTTCAGTGGGGGTCTTGTAGAAGTCTGGTAATTGGAATTACAAAATAAGATGGCAAGCACGTCAAGAAAGATTGAAATTGAAAAATTCAATGGCAACAATTTTGAGTTGTGGAAACTTAAAACGAAAGATCTGTTGGTTGATCATGACCTTTGGCTTGCTGTGTCTGGAATGAATCCTATAGGCATGAAGCAAGAGGATTGGGACCTTGTAGATCAAAAATCAAAGGGGCTGATAAGGCTCTATTTAGTAGACTCTGTTCTTCTGAATGTTCATGAAGAAAAGACTGCATCTTCTTTGTAGAAAAGACTGGGAGCTATTTATCAGGGCAAGTCCTTGGTGAATAAGTTTTTCTTGAGGAAGAAGTTGTACTCTTTGAAAATGCAGGAAGGAGCATCTGTTGCTAATCACTTGAATGCTTTCAACATGCTGATTGCTTAGTTAGCATATGTGGGTATGAAGATTGATGAAGAAGATCGTTGTATGTTGTTATTATGTTCTTTGCTAGATTCTTGGGATCACTTGGTGATGGCTATTGGGAATATGACATCCACTTTTAAGATGGAAGATGTTGTTGCTTCTTTGTCATCAGAAGAGATGAGAAGAAAATCTTATGAGATGGTGAAGGAGGCTCTTGCTATTAGAGGCAGATCAAAAGAAAAAGGCAAGAAGAAGGACAAGAAGTCCAAATCCAAATCAGAGGGGAGATCAAAGTCTCCTGGTAAGAAGTCCAAGGCGAAGTGCTAGAATTGTGGGCAACCTGGTCATGTCCGAAAGGATTGTAAAGAGGAGAAAAAGAAGAAGAAGTATTCTTCTAACAATGATTCTTCTCAAAGTGATGTAGATGCTTTCATTGTAGCCTTGGCTACATAGACATTAAATGATGTCTGGCTGATTGATTTTGGAGCATCTTTCCACATGAAATCTCATAGAGACTGGTTCACTAAGTATGAACAATACGATGGTGGAAGGGTGTATTTGGCAAGCGATTCATCTTTGGAAATAGTTGGCCATTGAAGAGTCAAAATTAAGTTCCCTAATGGTAGAGTAAAGGGAATCAATGATGTAATGCATATACTAGGTCTGGCTCGAAATCTACTTTCTGTTAGTAAGTTGAATGATGTTGGAGTGCAGGTCATGTTATCTAGAAATGGATGCAAGATGACTAGAGGCTCAATGGTGCTAGCAAGGGGTGCTCGAATTGGTACCATATATAAGCTGGATGCACATGTTGTTCAATGCAATAGTGTCTCTGTAAAGTCACAAAAGCTACTCATGGAGAAAAAGAGGAAAAAGTTCCTGATTGTGCAAACTCTATGGAAGTTGAACTTCCAGCAGAAAAGACTATGCTCTGGCATCATAGGCTAGGCCACATTAGTGAAAAAGGTTTAAAAAACTTGAAGAATAAAAACCTAGTTGAAGGGCTTGATGATTGTAACCTTGAATTCGAGTTTTGTGAACATTGTATATATGGTAAACACAACCGTGTTTCATTTTACTCAAGTCCTCATAAATCTTCTGATTTACTTGACTACATTCATTCTGATGTTTTTGGTCTAGTAAATGTTTCTTCTTTGTCTAAATCAAGATATTATGTATCATTCATTGATGATTATTCGAGGAGGGAATTTGTTTATTTCTTAAAAAGTAAATCAGAAGTGTTCAGTCATTTTAGGGAATTTAAAAACCTTGTGGAAAATCAGACTAGAAGAAAAATAAATTTTTTAAGGACTGACAATGGCAGTGAGTTTTATTTTGATGAGTTCAAGAGGTATTGCAAATATCATGGGATAAAAAGACATAAAACTACACCCTACACTCCGCAGCAAAATGGAGTTGCAAAAAGGTTCAACAGGACAGTGATGGAAAAAACACGAAGTATGCTAAGCAGTGCTAGCTTAGAGGAGAAGTTCTGGGCTGAGGCAGTTGCAACAACATGTTACTTAATAAACCATTCTTCGAATTCCGCTCTTGTTGAGAAAACACCTTTAGAAGCATAGTCTAGAAAGAAGCCCTCTTTGAGACACATTCGTGTCTTTGGCTGTGAGGCATATGCATATGTGTTGAATGAAAAAAGATCTAAATTGGAGAACAAGGTTGTTAAATGTATTTTTATTGGTTATAGCGTTGGCATAAAAGGATACAAGATTTGTAATTTTGATACAAAGAAGGTTCTATACAACAAAAGTGTTATTTTTCGAGAGTTGAAGCCTTCTACTTTGGATTTGCAATCAAAGAAAAAATCAGAAAATAAAAAGGATGTAGTTGAAATTCCTCCGACACCAAATAAAGAGGAATTCAAAATTCAAAATGTACCTAAAACTGAGGAGAGCTCAAGTAGTTTAGAGAGTTCTGAAGAAGAAGATCAACCTCAGCCTCAACCTGTGAGGAGGTCAACACGTGAAAGAAAGCAACTTGATAGGTATGGGTTTTCTTTAATAGATTCTACTTGTGCCTGTGCCTTTAATTTCTAGCACTAATGAGCCTAGGACTATGAAAGAGGCATTTAGAATGTCTGATTCAGACTCTTGGTTGGAAGCCATGAATGAAGAAATGACATCATTAGAAAAGAATGATACTTGGAGTTTGATGCCCTTGCCTAAAGGCAGAAAAGTTGTTGGCTGCAAATGGGTATTTAAAAAGAAAATAGGTCTGGATGGCAATGTGGAAAATTATAAGGCAAGGTTGGTTGCAAAGGGATATCCCCAGGTAGAGGGAATTGATTATGGAAAAAAAATTCTCCTGTAGCTAAGTTGACGTCTATCAGATTTCTTTTGTCACTTGCAATAACGTATGACTTAGAGATTGAACAGATGGATGCGAAGACAACATTTCTTCATGGTGACCTTGAAGAAGAAATCTATATGTCCCAGACTGAGCACTTTGTGGAAAAAGGTAAAAAAAAATTGGTTTGCAAGTTGAAAAAATTTCTATATGGATTAAAACAATCTCTTAGAATGTGGTACCAAAAATTTGAAACTTTTGTTTTGTCTTTGGGATTTGTAAGATCGAAATCTAATCATTGTGTATATTACAAAGCTAAAAATGATCATGTTCTTATTATTGCTCTCTATGCTGATGATATGTTGTTCATAGGCAATAGTAAGTTAATGATTTATGATCTAAAATCTCAACTATCTACAAAGTTCGAAATGAAAGATCTTGGTGCAGCCAGGTATATTCTGGGAATGGAAATAACCAGGGACATGAAGAGTAGAAAAATTTGGCTCAGTCAGAGTAAGTATATTAATACTATTCTGGAGAGATTTTGTATGAATGACTGCAAACAACTAGTTGTTCCAGTTTTGCAGGGAATGAAGCTATATGTTGAAGACTATCCAAAATCTCCTACTAAGATAGAGAAAGAGTACCTTATGCTAGTGTAGTTGGCAGTTTAATGTATGCAATGGTCTATACAAGGCCAGACATTTCCCAAGCAGTGGGAGTTCTTAGTCGCTTTATGGAAAATCCTTGAAGGACACATTGGGATGCTGTGAAAAGGGTGTTAAGATATCTGAAAGGAACTTCATAATATGCTTTGTGTTACCATGGAAATTTGGTTGAATCAGAGAGGACTCTCAGCATTTGAGGCTATGTGGATTATGATTGGGCAGGGGACATTGACAGCAGAAGATCCACTAGTGGGTATATTTCATGTTGAATGGTGGTGCAATTAGTTGGATAAGTAAGTGGCAAGTTGTAGTCGCTTTGTCCGCTATAGAGGTAGAATACATGGCAGCAACACATGCCTGTAAAGAAGCAATCTGGTTAAAACGTTTGTGTTCTAACATTGGGTTTGATGTAGGGAAAATTACAATTTACTGTGACTGTCAGAGTGCTATTTGTTTGGCGAAAAATCCTACTTTCCATGCCAAGAAGAAACATATTGATGTGCATTATCATTTTGTACGAGATATGGTGGAGGATGGAAAGGTCTCTTTAGAAAAAAGTGGATACTCTGGAAAATGTTGCAGATGCATTGACGAAACCAGTGAGCACAGACAAGTTCAGGTGGTGTGTCAGTTCGATGGGCCTTAGTGCCCATGAATTTTAGTAGTTTTGTTGTGCTCTGGAGGTGTTAGTAAGATCTTCATCAAGTGGGAGAATGTTGTAAAATGTGCCTCAATATTACTGGCATGTAAACTCCTGAAAGAGTAATGTCGGTGAGACCCTCTGGAAGTCTTATTGACTAGTAGCAATGTTCTAAATCTTTGAAGTGTTCAGATCACTGTGACTTTGCTTCTGTCTTGCCAACAGGAGTCATCGAAAAGACATGTCGATCACGTGAGTTTCCCATCTCTTTCCACCCAGGCAGACCTCTTGCCGACAGGTTGGTTCCTATTGGACTTCGGGGAGACTCTTGGCGATGAGTGGCATCGAGGAGAGATGTGAAATTTTAGAATGACTCATCCCGATAATGTATGTCTTGCTGATGGTTATTCACAAGGATGTCATCAAGGAGACTCTTGGCTGACACGTTTGCGTTAGGTAAGAACTCTTGTCAATGGATGTGGTATTGTCGACAGGCTGGTGCATTCAATATAACCTCTTAGTGATAGCAGTGGTCTCTCTAACTGTTCTATGCTCGGTATGATGTCTTAGCGATAGAGTGAGTCTGGGCAACAGTTTTGAACTCGATATGACTCTTGCCGATGGTGGTGACTCTAGGTGATAACGACAGTCGGGCATTGTGGCATCGGGGAGACACAACCTAGTGTCTCACCAACATGCGACACAGTTTGAACGCCTTGATTGAAAGACTATCCTACGTGGTATGTTCTGGGCCAATTAGAGAAGCAAAATGTAAACTACTAGCAGTTGGACTGTTGCGACCATTCCTGTGAGGAAGATTAATAGACCATGAACGACATGGATATACTCTATAATCGAAGATGATGATCAGTTCGGTGAATTGTTTGATGTGTGATCAATGTGTATGAATCCAATTCAGAGAGCATTGTAACTGGGATATTTTGTACAAGGTTGATCAAGGAAATGTTGTTGTAATTTGACATTAGAGAGTGAAGCCTGTACTCTGTATGTAATTTGTTTATTGTAATACAAATGGGTTTTTTCTTGGTGTGGTGGGTTTTTCTCCCGTAAGGGTTTTCCCATGTAAATTTGGTGTTCAATTGTGTATGTTTATTTCTTTGTTTATGTTAATCCTTTCAAGTGTATCTTATTTGGACTGTAATTGTAAAATTTAAAGTCACCTCTGCATTCTTCTATGAGGTTTTGACGTTAGGAGAGTTTGTTCCGCACCTAAGCTTTCCTTACATTTGCTAGGGGATGAGCCTAAAGTTTTAGTTGATCTTTCCTAGCTATGGCATGATTTTAGTTTGGAGGTTTTTTGCATTTGAAAAGATGAAATGTATTATTTTTTATAATTTTATTGTGGACACTAAATTTTCCATTCACTCCAAATTAATGGTGATCTCTAATGTCCTTATGCAAATTCAAGTTTAAACTTACAAGATTGCATTGGAAGTCAACATATTTAGACACTTCTTAATCATTAAGAGTAATGAACAAAGCTTTTTCAAAAATTAAATTAGAAGTTATATATTAAAAACAATAAATATATTGCATCTGTTAACATGGCATGGCTCATCTTTAGGTGTTTACAATTCCCGAGATGGTTATAGATTGTTGATAAAACAACAAGAATCAGAGACAAAACTACCTAGTGAACTATGCTGACATAGTAACTATCTCCTGAAGGTGGGCATTTTTGCTTGGGTTGCAATCTAAATGCATCTTATGTAAACAAGATGAAGAAACAAGTGATCACCTTTTCCTAAATTTCCCCTTTACTTCAAGCTATTGGAGTTGGTTGTGTGCCAATCTACAATGGTCTACCGCCTTTCCTAGAGATATATTGAGTATGTTCAAAGGGTGGCCTATCCTCAATAGAAAAAACTATGTTTGCTGACCTTTGGTGGACAAGCTTGTTGTTACTTCTCTGGGAGATTTGGAAAGAAAGAAATCAAAACATTTTTCAAAACACTAAGATTCCCTTTCTCTCCTTTCTTGATAAGGTGGAGGCAAGCATTGTGGAAGTGACAAATTCAAGACTCAAGGTCTCTAGTAGGAAAAAGGTTAACTTTTCAAGCTGGGATACAATTATGAGGCAAAATTGGAATGGATTGAAGGTGCCAACCTTTACAGTGAAGGTGGCACAAAAACACAAGAGGACACGAAAAATGTGAAATGGCATCTCCCTGATAAAGGATGGTTTAAGTTCAACTCCGATGGGGCATCTAGAGGCAACCTCAGATGCTCAAGAGTAGGGTGTATCATTAGAGACCGGTGTGGTAAAGTTGTAGGAAAGTTAGCAAAATTGCTTCCTATTGGTTCCAACAGAGCAGTTGAATTGCAAGCCGCTTTTCTTAGAATCAAATTATGTGCAAAACTAAAGTTATCAAATATTGTGGTTGAAGGGGACTCGACCGTGATCATAAATGCTCTTCAAATAGGGAATTTGACAAATTGGAAACTTATTGCGATGTTAGAGAATACTATGAAATTACTTAAGAGTTTCAAGAACTACTTTGTTAATCAAACCATTTGAGAAGGAAACTAGGAGGCAAACAAACTCTCAAACTAAGGTATGGATGGGATTTTGGTTAAAGAAATCATTGATACAACTGCTACAGAGTGACATGACAAAATGTGGGTGGTTGGGTGGTGACTCTCCACAAACATAGTTGTGGAGAGTAAGATGTCGTGGCAACCATAATGACTCATCGCCCCTTCCACAAGTGCTTGAGGGGTGAAAGTTGGTATGATTGACACACAAGATAATCTACTCTTAGCTGGTGGATCTTTTGTCAGTGGACTGTTGAGGTGGTCATTATGATCGCCAACCTTAGACTCACGAGGCTTGCTCCGCTTAAACACATTTTCATTGTAATTTTAAGTGAAATTGAAGTGTGGTCTTTTCAGGTGGATGGTTCACATGCTTGAGGCCCAATGGCCTAATATGGATTCATTCATGGCTATTGGGGTTTCACTTATAATGATGTGTAAATGATCATTCTGTATGTTTAGTGTATTTTATGAGTTGTCATTTTGATGAAGCCTTAGGAATCTCACATATTATTTGGTGGGTTAAATATAGCAACTTTGAGCAGTTTTGTTTATGGCGATGTTCATTATTCATGTCTCGATGAGCAAATTGGCTTGTGGCAGTGTGGATACACCGGTCCAGTTATTGAACTTAGCAAATGATAGATGGCCTTTTTGGGCCTTATGACATTGCATATTATATGCCACCTAGATTATCTCACTTTCTCAATGATGAAATGCATCTCAGGTAGGGGCTTCATGGAAGGGTCGCAGGGTATCAACTTGACACTAATATTTCTTATATTCGCTGGTCTTCTGGATGTGAACATTCCCAAGCAAGAAGCTAAAGTTTTGATGCAAAAGCTATTCAAGAAGGACCTGTTGGTTGGGTTAGAGGAAACATTAGCAGCGACTACACTTGGGGTTGGAATCCCTTACCCTCATGATTTGAGTCTTCTTAAGGTCTCAAGGGCAACAATCAAATATTACCCATTCCTCTTGGACATGCAAGGCATGGATTTGATCGAGCACCACAGGCTAGCTGTCACTGGTGTGGAGTTTCTCAAGAAAAAGTTGTAGTCTCTCCGCGGTGTAGAGTGCTACATAGAAGCATGAATTCAAGGTCTTCACCCAACAAAATATTTTGTAATAATGGTGATCACGCTAGTTTTATTATCATTTGGTGTTTTTAGGTTTAGTTAATGTCAGTCAATTATACTCGTATAAAAGGATGTGACCTTGCGTGGTCAATTTTGGGGGTGCTCTCAGTTTCATTTTGTTAGGGTTGTTTTGGGTTTGTGGGTTGCTATAGGGTTACAAACTGTGAAAATCTTTTGCCCCTGTGTCCATGGGCTAGCATTGCAAACTTTCTACATTATCAATATAATTCCTCTCTTATCTATAAAAAACAATAAATATATTGCAAATAAAATAAAATAAACAACATAGATAATAAAATAAATAAAATCAAAGCAAATAATATAAATAATTTATAAAATAAATGAACTCTAAATAAATAAAATAAATGATAAATAACTTCTAAATAAATAAATTTATTTACTTGAAGGAGGTGTAATAGTTATGTTGATAGAAAATTATATGTAAGTTAATAAGTTAAAGAGTACAATTTGATGTGGATAGAAGATACATTAATTAAATTTACAATTTTATGTATAAAATAGTATTTTTTGTGTATACAAATTTGAAATACATACAATATTGTTAAATATGTAAATATATTGACCATGAAACACACATTTTTACCTCCTTGGTAAAAGGGTTTATGATGACTAGGTATTTGTTACCTTGGTTGTTAATGGTGGGGCCTGCACTTCTGCTGATTATGTACATTTCCTAGTGAATATAGTCATTGCTCACCACATGGAAGTAGCTATGCTAGCATCTACTATTAGTCTCCACACTTTACTTTTAGTTTTAAGTGTAAGCTTAGAATTAGAGGGTGCAAAAAGAAGATTAGAAAAATAATGAACAATATTGTTTAGATTACACCCCAAACATTGGCATTCGCTATATAAGGCCTTCTCTAAAATTGAAAAGGCTATCATCACCTATATATTCTTGTTTGGACTATGGTTTTTGCAATGGCTAAACAATATTACTTATTGTTATTATGAAACTAATTATTTTAAGAAATAAAATTAAAAAAATAATAGAAGAAATTATATAATTTATTGGGATTTACATATTTGAAGGTATGATCGATTGGTTCCCCTTGCTTATGATAGTTTGGTTGATTTAATTTTTTTGAAATAGATATGTATATATGTTGAAATCCACTATAGAGTTGTATCCACACCAAAAGAACAACTTTAGTTCAAAAAATAAGGCAACCTTATTATTGTGGGTGAAGTGATTATTTGAAATGGTGATGGAAGTGGAAGCCATGATGGCATCAACGAGGCCATTGGTATAATGGGATAATGAACTGTGGTTGAACTATATATTCTCTGCTCCAAATATTAAAACTTAATTAATAAAAGTAGATAATTACTGAGGGAGTTGAGCAAGTGTAGCTATCTCACCATGATATTTTCCACCCAGATTCATCTCGTAGAGTCTATAACATCCTCCCTTTGATTATTGCACTACTTGACCCAACTTTATTTGAATAAAAAATTCTCATATGACAAAATCCCTGTAGAGCTTGAAAATTGTAGCTTGCTAAAGGATCTAAGGTTACATATAAACATGTTAGAGGGGCTTCTAGTATTGGGTAGCTTGTAGAATTTATAGGTTTTATTCCTAGTCAATAATTCATTGAAAGGCTAGATCCATTTGCAACTTTTCAAGGCCAAATATTACAATAAGTGTATCTATATAATATTTATCTCACAAGAAGCATACCACCTAAGATTACCAATATTAAAAGTCTTCCATTTTGTAACCAACACTTTGGCTCAATACCTCTCACATTGGGTGCTCAAAGCAATCTCATCAAAATTGATTTGATAGGGAATCATCTCATGGAATAGTACCTCCAACATTTTGCTCCTAAGAATGATTAGAGCTTCTACCTATAAGAAGCAAATAGTTGGAAGGTTACATCCATCAAGAAATTGGGAAATGCTCAAGCTCAAGGTGATTGATTGAGCCACAATAATTTATCTAACTTCATCCCCTCTAAATTCATGGTTTCCAATCCTAATATTCACCATCGAGCCTTGGGCTTTGTAAAACCTCGATCTTCATAGATCTCTCCATGAATGAATTTATAGTCACTATTCTTAACAAATGGGGTGACTATCCAAGCTAAAGCTACTGAATCTTGGCAACAATAGATTGAGTGGTGAAATGTTAGATTCATTGGGGCATCTAAGTCAACTAGAGAGCATGGATCTATCATCGAATAACTTAAGAGACAACATTCCCTCTATATTTGTTGGCTTATTGTTGCTTGATCAAGTAAACATCTCAACTAACTAGCTAATAGGATGCATACCCCAATTTGGATTGTTGGGGTACAACAAGATTGTGTTGAAGATCATGTCGCTTAAAAAACTTCACACCCTTCTTTTCTCCTTGAAATTCAGCTAGACCATCTATAACACTTAATCTCCTCTAGCTATTGTACATCCTCCACTCTTACTTAGTGGAGGAAATATGTTTGAGTTTCTTAGATAATGAGTTCCATAATGAACCCAATAATGGATGATGTGTTATGGGAAAGGGTCTTGGTTGCTTGTATCACTGTTTGCCTTGAAAGGATATGATTGTGAGTTTTGAAGGTTTTTTGTGCCATGGAAAGGGAGGCCACCACAACTATTTTCATGCTTAAATTGAATGTCATAAGAGGCCCATGTTACAAAGGAAGTGTTGGTAACCTCTCAACAAACACAAACTTCCAAGTACTAGAATTGGTTGTGGTCTAAAGGGAAGAGGAAGAGTTGATGTAGGTTGCAGTCCTATGGAGGGGGGATTCCTAAGAAAATTTGGTGAGTGTTGCTAAATTTTTTAAGAAGTATTTTAAAATGGATGGTCCTACAAATTTTGTAGAGCAACTTAATTTTAAAACTTTAAGCTCCAAAATTTAGTCTTATGAATTTTATACTTCCTCAATCAACTTAACATGAAATAGAAATAAAAAATGAATACAAAGCTCCCAACAATAAAAATCCATCACAATGCACAAAAGCAGATTTGATTTGAATTTTTACACCTGTAAATTTGATTCAATTTTTTTATAGTTGTAAGATTTAATGTGGAGCCGTGACTGAAAATGGTTCCCTTGCAAACGGTTTGACAACATGAGACACTTCTCCGTCTAAAAGCTCTTAGGGGAGAGGACCCAATAATTGTGCACCCTAACTTCGCGCTTCTAATTATCCTACATGGAAAATTCAAATCACTCCCAATTTTTTACAACAACTTACTTGGCAAGCCCCCTGCTTATAACTTTCATTTCAGGGACACATCATCAAATATGATGCTACATCAACATGCTTTTTGTCAAGGTGTCCAAAAAAACCCCAAAAAAAGTGAGACCAATACTTGTGCATTCACATCCTAGGTAGTTGAGCGCTAATGTTGCATCACATGATTGCTTGCTTTTTAAATCAAAGGAATACATTTTGTTTAATTATGGGTAGTCAAGTCACAACTATTGGGCATTATATAAACAACTACTATCACAACGACAATTTCTATCAGAACTATTGAAACATGCTCAATTAGTGGATCCTCTCCCCTACCTGATATAGCCTATCGGTTAATTAAAAATAAATAAATAAATGTTAGCCACTTTATATTTAAGTTTTAGGCTTTTATTATTCCCGCCAATTTCAATTAAAATTCACTCATTAAAGATTACATCTATTCCCCGAGGCTCTGAATTTTGTCGCTGTATGTCCTCCTGCTCTTGTACTCAGGGCAGCCATGGTTAATCTCCAGCGAAACCCTGCAAAGAAGCGCCGTAATAATGGCAGCGTAGGGATTCCATCCTCTTCAGCCGGTGCTCCTCCTTCCCCAGTGAAGAAAACTCCTCGCCACGTGGAGCAAACGGACGTGGACGTCATGCTGGCAGTGTTAGCAGAAGCGGGATGCACTCTTCTTTGCGGCGAAAAGGCCCCCGCTCTTGCACCCGCAGAGACGCAGAATCTTCAACGCCGTTTGGAGCTCCGTTTTCGCTCTGAACCGGCCTTAATTGACAAATTTTTAGCCGGTTTGAGCTCCTTCATTGAAGATTCCAACAATTTCATAAGGTAGTGCTTCTGTTATCTGTTTGGAATTGCTTTCGATATATTAAATTACATTGGATAATTAGAGATATAGTTACAGGCTTTAGTTATGTGCATTTTAGCCGGCTATAACTCATAGAAACATTGGTGAATTGCTAGATGTAAGTGAGCCAGCAACCATAGCTATACACTTGTGTCAATTGATGACTTTATGTAAGCCAGCAATCTTTTGTCAATTAACCGCTCTATGTAAGCTAGCAATCATAGCTAGAAACTTTGGTCAACTGTGGGCCTTATGCAAGGTCAAATAGGGTTGCAGGAAATTGATGTTAACGCGGGACCATATGCTTACATTTAAATTCCATAAATGCTAGCCAATAGAAATGTGAAAATGTTCATTTTGATTTCAAATACGAGAAGCAATTGATTTCTCAAAAACTTTGTATAAATTATCTCGTGCTGATCCACTGCTTCGCTAATAGAAAACATTTTGAATAGAGTTATAGGAAAGGTTTCTATACTTCTTGGTGAAAAAATTAACAAGAAGCAAGCCAATAATCATGAACCATATAAATGTCAAGTTCAAAGCTCCCAATTATTTTGATTCTTCTGGATCCAGTGTTTAATATGGAAAGTAGAGTGGCCATGCAATCAAATATACAAATGGTAGCCGTATCAGTACTAAGGAGAATATAACCTGCCTTTCGAAACAGGTTCACTTTCCATCCATATGGGTCTTCTTCCAAATCTATTTAACAAGATCACTTAAGGAACCTTATCACCTTTTTTAATGGCCATTTCACTGGGGCAGCTTAATTCGGAATCTAGATAATGCTTGAAGTTTCTTGATCTGCTATATTTTCAAAGGTTCTGTTGATTGTTATTTGGACAAAGTTTGATTACATTTTAAAGCTTAAAAGTATTTTAGTTTAATTAGTTTGCACTGACATGATCTGCAACCAGTGTCACCGAATCTGTTCAATTTAATATTTATAACAATAGCAGCTGAAAAGTTGGGGAATATATTCTATGAGTAGGATGAAATCCTGCTTTAATCTTCCTCAGTTTTTGAATTTTTTCTTATCGCAGTGTTTTTCTGATTGTAGTACCATGATTAACTTAATAGTAGGGTTAGTGTTATTCAGTTGCAATTTAATCTAGTTTTCCTTTAAATTTGTTTTGACTTGCACGTTAGTAATTGACTTGTCTAGTCACTAAAGTAGGAGGTAATGCATAAAATTCTTTGCCATGTAATTTCTATCTGTATTTATTTTTCTTTCATGTTCATCTCTTCACTTAGGCTTAAAATTCCAACCAGTACATCATTCCGGTAAATTGACTGTAATTTCTGTGAGGGATTCTAGCCTTTTTTATTCTTTCCTGTTCATTCTTTTCATTCTTACCTATTTGTTTCACTTTAATGTACAATCGGCCTATTGCAGACTTACACTTCTAGTTACAACTGTTTGTTTAGCAAGTTTTGGAAACACACAAGACAATTGAGAAACAACCAATTCAATTAATAAAATATACTGTATGAATTGTACCGTAATCATAAAATTCTTGTTAGAAACTTTGAAATCTGATTAACAAGAATCAGTTGATATTAAAGGACAAGCAGTTTACCGAGCCCACTCAGCTTTCTTTAGGTTCCAGTAACAATAAGCCAAATAAGTAATCCAAGGTCATACTGGTCATTTATTGCTTAATGAAACCAGCTATTCCTCCTTTATTTAGATGGATTTTGCCATTAAGTTCTATTTTCATGCTCTTAATTTTCCTAATTGTGTTTTACAGGATTCTCGAATGCACGTCAGACACTGGAATGTCAGATGCCTTGTCATACTCTGACAGTCTTGCACGGGTATTACTCTTAGTAGCACCACTTCAAACTCAGTTCTATGACATTCTCTTGGAGAAATTGCCTGAACACTTCAATGAAGATTCGAGCTCTCTGAAACAGGATATACCAAGGTTAATATTAAATCAATTCCGATGGCTTGATTTTCTAGTTGATGCTGAATTATCAACAAGAAAGCTGTTGGATGTATTGTCTATTTGTCCATTACCACTCAAGCAGGAAATTATCAGCTTTCTTCCAGATATAATTGGTGATCAAAGTAATGGCATGGTTGTCTCTTCTCTTGGACAAATGTTGCAAGAGGATATGGATCTTATTGTTCCAATCCTCGATGCCTTTTCTAATATCAACTTGGAGGATGAATTGTTTGAACAGGTATTCTCATATTTTTCAATAAAGTCCCCATGAAAAATCTCTTTTTTTTTTGAATTGGTCAATTTTATCAATAAAGAGTTGGAATTAGGTATTATAATTACTTTCCTAGCATAGCATCCCTAGGGAAAATTAAATCCCTGTTGCTTCCTTGAAAGAGAGATATCCTGAGCCACTAGACAATAGGGGCCTACATATTGTCGTAATATTCAAATCCTTGGGAATTTGTCAATGAAAATCTTCTTACTTCATACTAATTATTTTATATTCTTCTTCTTGTATTGTCAAAATCAGTAATATAATCATATTCGTTACTATGTTCCACAAAGGGGGGGCCGTAAGGGGGAGCGGCGGGGGAGTGGTGCTCAAATACATATAGTACTTGAAAGATTGGTTATAAAAAAATGTATAACCTTAGAAGCCTAAGGAATAAGTAAAATTTCAACACATTGCAATGATTGCATTGAACTAGTAGTAGTTTTTAAATTTAAAATTAAATTTTAAGGGTAAACACTAAAAATCAAAATATAGACATTGGAATGAGAACATAAAGTTCAAAATTTCATAATTACAATCAACAATGTTCAAACTTCAAACTTCAAAAACAAAATAGTAAATACTAGATAGTAATACTAATGACTCATGACTCATTAGTCAATGGCTAATGGCTTGGTGCCTCTAATCATCCCCAAACTCCATGTCAATCTCCTCATCACTGGAACTGCTGGACCCCACATGCTGCCCTCTTCCTCTTGCAAATGAAGAAGCTCCTTTTGGTTTGCTCTCTCCTAACTTTGTAAGCCTCCTTGCAAGTTGCAACTCAAAGCCTCAAACTCAAACTTCCATTTCACTCTTCCTCTTCAAGTTCAAATTGTAACAATGAATTTGTGAATAAGATTGAGACAATATGTCTCTCTTATAACTTTTTTGAGAGGCTTTGGGGGTTGGGGTCAACTTAGGGCTAGGGTTAACCCTTTGAAGTGACCTTTTTCCTTTTGTTTTTTAAAAAAATATCAAAATAAACATTGTACCACAAGAGTCTTCTGTTGGTTTCCCAAGGTGTTGAGGGACGTCTAAGAGTCTTGGGAATGTCCCAAAGTCCCCTTTTGTAGTTTCCCAAGAAGAAATGTCTAGGAAACGTCCCCCTTTTAAGGAAACGTTTGGGAAACAGCGGAGGAAACTTGGAGGCAATGGGGGGACGTTTCCCAGGCATCCCCATGTCTTGGGGACATCCCCATCTTGGAAACGCTTGGTTTTTCAAGGGGGACGCATCCCTGTGGAACATTGATTCGTTATTTAAATATATTATACTGGCAACAATAGCATAAGTTTACTATTGACATTTTGATTTCGGGACTTAAACTCATAAGCTATTGGCAAGCCAACTGATTAATGTTGAGAGGCATTCTACAATGTCAGCAAGGGGTGGAGTGCATTTCATCTTAGATTTGACAGCCATTTACATGTCAAAATACTAATATTTAATAATAAACATAATATTTCCAAAATAAGCAGCACATAAAGTTCATGTCTCCAAGCATATAGTAAATTTAATAGTTCCAAGGTAAAATAAAATAACCTTTATGTAAATAAAATAGCTCCAAATTGATATCTCTCTGCATTATTTTAGATAGATGTATTTAAGATATCTATACTACTAATATTACTAAAGGACAAGTTAGATTTGTTAATGTATGGTTATGCTATAAAGCATTAACTGAAAATAGATTCAAACTTAAGTTTCCTGTTTGTGGAGTGTAAGTGAAATCATATTCTATTTTTCTGGCACTTGTATTCTATCTTGCATGCAAGGGACTGCCAATGTGGTAGTCTGTACTGCTTTTACAAGAGTTATTCCTTCAACCAGTTGCTATTCTTTCCACTTTGAGAAATGAAGGGTGTTGTACATTAAAAATAAGCAATGATATAGAAATAAAATTTCATTTCTCATCTAAAAGAGCATTTTATGTCTTGTCAAATTTATAAAGGCCTGATTCTTTTGGTAAATTTAGCACATACTTTTAGAAAGTAGAGGATCTTGTTTTCATTGAAGTGAACATGGCAAAAATATCTATTTCAAAAGACTGAAATTAGTATTGAAATGAAACAGTCCATTCTGTTTCAAGTTTTAGCTATTTAGATTATTTTCATCAGAGCATTTGCTAATTCAGTAGATTTACTGATGGTACCAAAAGTCATTCTTGGGAATAAATTGGTAAATTAAAAGATAAAGATGTTTTCAAAATATCAAGAATTAATTGGGCAAAATCAGGTTAGGGTTTGTAGAAAAAAAACCTCATTTTCTGGTTTGATTCCTGATAAATCACAATTTATCATGATATTTACTACTATGATCATTTATCTTTATTTTGAATGGTAAGTTCTTTGCTCACACTATTTATCGTTGACCAAAATTTTTGGTTTTAAATAAGTAGTCATTTATTTGAAGCATTTTCAGTACTGTGTTTGGGACATGCTGATTTAGAAGGAAATTGATTCCTGTTTCAGCAAAAATATGTTCCTTTTAGAAAGAAAATCTCAAAAAACGACAGAATTTTTGGGCTTTTTCAACATTACAAAACATATGAATTTCTTTTCTCTTGTTTCGGTAATGTAAATGCTATTTTGCAATATTATTTTTCTCATGGCAATTATCACTTGTAAAGGTGGTCACAATAGCCCTGTCAAGTCTCAGGACTGTAGATGCAGAATATTTGCCCCTTGTTTTGAGATTTTTGTTGCAATCAGCAACAACAGTGAATTCAAAGAGGATAGTTGAACAAATTCGTGTGAACTTGAATTTTGTTGCAATTTCTGACACTCAAGCAACCAGAAACAAGAAGCTGAAAGGTAAATTGGATTCTGGCAGTGTGGAGGCTCTCATTCTGGATACTATTAGGTTTGCCCTTCGTTTTAAATCTGTAAGTTGTAAATCTTTCAAAATAATTTTTCACAAAAGTTAATGCAAGCTGGTTTTTGAAAGTTGATTGCACCTGCATTTCTGGTTTGCTTACTTTTATAATTTGGCATGTGGATCTATATCTTGCCATGCCATGCAGATTCTTTGTGAAACAATTTTGAAAGAAATAAAAGGTCTTGAAAGAGAATGTGATCACAGAGTAATTGATGTATGGTTGCTGTTGATCATCTATGCCAATGGTGGTCCACTGCGGAAAAGTGCAGAGAAAATAATACAGAAGAAAGCTCTTGCTGGTTACTTAAATGAAACTTTGCTTCACCAATGCATTGGAGGCAGAGGAGAGTCATTGCAGGTTTGTTAATGAGGACTACAGTAAGTTCATTTGGATTAAAATAATTGGTGCTATTTTTCCATAAATTTTTTATACACCAGGATGCATGTACATTTCTTAGCCTTCCATATCTGCTTGCTTTCTTAACAGGTTTATTTCCAAGATCTTCTTTCAATCAGCGAATCACTTCTAACTTGTAAGGAACTACCCATCCGAAAGTTTGGTGTGAATGCGTATTCTCTTCTCTTTGAGGAATTTGTTGGCACTTATCATCGACAAGAAGTAAGCCTACTACAATGTTTCAACATATATATGAATCACTATGTGTTTTGGTCTATTATACACTCTTCTCAGAACTTGGAAAAGTGTCATCTATGTTATGTGTACTAATTGTGAAAACAAGATTTTTTTTACACTATTGTATGTTACAATCTTTTTATTTCATTTATTCAGGTTCTAGGCTCACTGGTTACACATACTGGTTCTGGTGTTGCTTGCGAAGTGAACTCAGCTCTAGATACTCTGGTTTTACTGGCAACAAAACATCCTCAAGAGCTACTTCCTGTTTCTTCTTATATCAATGGTTTCCTATCTTAAGCCTAGTAATTTGCTTCTGAAGATTTGAAAAATATGAATTCTGAATGTGTGCACACTTTATATTACTCTGTTGAGCTCCTGCAGAAGCATAAAGCTTTATTTTAACAAGTTGAGGATTTGAAACAAAAGCTTTTGTTTTGTTTGGTGTTGGTTGCATTTACAGTTAGTAATAGCTAGCGTATTTCATGTGGACCACCTGCAGGCATTTTGGATTATCTGGAAGGATTTCAAGATGACCACTTAGAGAAGGTTTACAAAGGCCTTTTATTCTCATGCGCATATTTTGATGCTTTTTGTTATGGAAACCATGCAAGATGAAATGAGGTCAAATCAAACTTTTGATGTTTACTGCAGGTTTATATTGTTTTCAGCCGACTTGCATTGGAGTCTTGGTCTGGAACTAATTCTTGTGGCTCTTCCATTGCAAATGAATTACTGATGATTGTCCGTAAGCAGGTA